>QFAX02000164.1:0-167761 GCA_003412495.2 Echium plantagineum
CTTGAGCTACGACTCATTGACTGGTTATCTCTCATAATGCTTGATTTCTTGCAGCTCATTGATTGTTTGAATTGGAGAGTACAAAATGAGATCGACCATATATTGGCAGTAAGTATTCTCATTGCAGAGAACATTATCGCAAGTGTTCCTTTTCAAGTTATTAATGTTTCCTGTCCCTCTCTCTCATTTGTCCTAAATTGTTTTACTCTAATAAGATGCTTTTTCCATTTTTGTTTTGTGCAGAAGCCAATAGTACCAGCGGACTTGTATAGAGCCATTCGCAATTCACAGCTTGTAGGAATGTCTGGATACTCAAAATCGGTAAACATAGAACGTAGATGCTGCAACAACTAATTGCTATGAAGTGGTTTTCCACGTCATGTATCCTCATAGTGCATAGTTTAGTATACTTCTGTGTTATATGGTTCCTCTGATATCTCAAATGATACAATTTCCCTTCTTGTTTACATTTTGTAGGGCCTTCCTGTTTTTGCTATTGGCGTGGCGCTCAGCACATATGACAAAGCATCTGTAGGATCCACATAACCTGTATTAACTTTCTTGCTATATTATACAAATATGTTCTGCATTTCCATCAATTCTTTTCCTTTGTAGATTCACGACTACGTTCAGTCACATATCCAGATGAATGAATATAGAGACCGAGTGATACTGGTAACTTTCACTTCTGCTGTTCTTGGCCATTCACTAGATCAAAGCGATATACTTGTTAATTAACTATCACAACATTGCAGCCTGCTGCAACGAAGAGATATGGTCGACATATCAATATGTGTATTAAGTTCTTGACATGACAGGGCTGAAGCTTTCTGCACTAAACCAAATCAAGGTACTTCACATTCTTGACTTCACGGAGATCAGGTGGAGCCATCGCCCACGGCCCATCAGGAGAGTTATAGCTAGGACTTACAAGAATAGTTTTTTATTTTGGTTGCAGTTATTAACTGGTATAACTGCCATTGATGATCTGAATTATCCTGAGAAGACGGAGACTTACTTCATCGTCAATGCACCATATGTTTTTGCAGCATGTTGGAAGGTTTAAACATAGTGTTTTACGGTTGCATACAGTAGAGATCTGCATGGAAGTCTCCCTAGTAGATCATTATCTTGAATGCTTCCCCTCTTTGTAGGTTGTGAAACCACTTCTGCAAGAACGAACCAGGAAAAGGTTTACGTGCTTTCTGGTTGCGGGAAAGATGAGTTATTGAAGGTAACTGTTCTGAAAAATTTATTCATCTGCTTAAAGCAAAACTAGGATGCTAACTTCTTGCCAAGACTACCACTGACTAGAAACTCGATATTGTCATTTTTCATTTTATTTAATCCTCAGAAAGCGGACCAAAGAATCATTAAGCCTTATATATCCTTCGCCATGGGAGTATTAGGATGTAATTTCTGCTAATGTTAATGTGCTATGCTGCAGATTATGGATTATGGTTCGCTTCCACATTTTTGCAAAAGAGAAGGTTGGGGCTCTGGCTCGGGCGCTGCTAAACTTGCTAAAATGGGACAATGGATAATTGTTTCTCCTTGGACCACACCTTCCATCAACAACTCTGCATATATCGAAGAGCAAGCTCGGTTAATGAAGTCTCGTGGTCTAACCAAACATCGTTCATTCCATGTGACGTTCTCAAAGCCAACCCCTACAGATTCCAGGATTGCTAAAAGTATCGAGTCTACGTTCCAGAACTCAGTCGTCAGAACGAACTTTCAAGCTCGTTCCGGGACATCACTATAGATGGCTAAACAATTGGAAACAACATTGTTGTCTGTTGAGCTGTCCAGACTACATTAAGATGGCATGTTTGGCCAAAATGCTCTATTGCATATCACATAACATACTATTTTATACATTCACATGCTTTGAGAAGTTGATGTTGACATGTTTTAATCCTCTCGTTTTCCAAACAAATTAAAGAATATAATAAAATCACTCATCCTTGGTCGGAACATGGCTGTTGCAAAGGTAAGTAGGAAATGTGGCACTGAACAAGTGGACTCAACTCAAGTATAAACATAATTTTTTTACTTTGAAAAAAGAGTAAATTTAATTGTTACTACACGTCCTTTCTTGAATTTCTCCTACGGAAGGCCTCGAAACAACGTCACAAAGTTTAATTTTGTTAGAGAACTCGGATTGAATTCAAAAAGTTCGATTTGATATAGTCTGAATCGAACTCAAACCTCATCTTTAAATTCGATAGAATTCGAAACAAAGGTTTGAGTTGAATTACATACATTTACAGTTTTTCTCAAATCATCTTCTTATTTGATCAAATATTCAAGTTTAGGTTCGAACTACGGACCGTTTGAACCAAACCTTTAGAATTTTTCAAACCGAACAAACTTCGAATTTTTCGGTTCATTTTAACCAAAACCTAAGTGCAAAATTTTTAGATATATTAAAAACCGAACCGTGATAACGTCGATTAAGTTCGATTAGTTTGAACTTGAAGTTCCCAACTTCGGTAACACGTTGATACGATTTGGTAATTTTATCGCCATCATTGGCCTTATTACAACGACAGAAATGTAAAGAGCCAACAAAAAGCTCATCAAGGAATGTCAAACAAACAGATTGAGAATTTACAATGCAAATCTTTTAGTTCCTTCTCAAACAGAATTTACATTACACCAAATGGATATTGGCAGCGCTTGATAGAGCTCTACGTGGGAAATCTTTTTTTTTGTTTTGTTTGCAGAAGGGGTTGGGAAGTTCTACCAACGATATTGACACGTCTTTGAACTTCTGCCGGACATAGCTGTCAATCTGCTTGTGGATTCTTCACGCAAGCAAGCCATTTTTTCTACAGCGACATTAGTAAGCGAACAAATAAGTCTGTGTCTTTAGAGAGCACATACTATGTTTCAGTATCAAGTACCATATAAATGAAATCCTAGTCAGAACTTTTATGTATATCATTAACACTAACAACTAGATTAGTTGGACAATTATGCCACGTCGGGTACAATAAAATCATCAAGGCATATTCTTCCAGTTAGTTACACCATCATATTTCCACATTAGGACAATTCGTATATCCACAAAAGTTATTTTCAAATCGACAGAGAATGGAATTGGTATAATTTCTAAGAGTGATGGAGATGGAAAGATTAGGCAAAGAGCAAAAAAACATACAATCAAGATGAATCTGAAGTACTTATATAGCTTACACTTTGTGGTTTCACTGGCGGGCCCCCTTGCTTAGAGTTAGTATTAGCTTAGGTGGCGACTCAGGCTTGCACCTGTCTTTTTCTCATTTCTAGCTTTATTAAAAATCACAGTGAACCCCTCTGCCGAAGCTGGGTCATTTACATCCCACTCACCAAACTTTGGCAAAGGTCGACCCTTCTCCTGACAAATGTACAAAGCAACAAGGTTATTCATACGAGAGGTTCAAACTTTATTAGCAGATACCAAATTTAAGGGTGACAAAATGTATTCAGGAACATAAATGAGTATGCTTAAAATGCAGATTGATTTGAGCAAAGAAGGTTAACATTCATGAACACACAAGAGTTCACAAGTTTGCATCATCTTATGATACATAAAATAACATTTTTGCAGTTGGGAAGGAAAATGGAGATTAGTGAACAAGATAATCTCGACAATAACATGAATAAAAACGGTGAACTGAAGTGAGACAAAATGAAGTTTAGCTTTGAAGTTAAGAAAACAAGCATATAATGCTTTCTTAAGAGCACGGTATCATATCACTCTCTCGAATAATTGCATAGTTACAACATCTCTCTGTCCAGAGATATAAGACAAAGATGAGCAGATACCCGATAACTATTCAATACCTTCACGGGCAGTAAGACCAACAAAATTATCCACTCTATGCACTTTGTAGTATTTATATATTGGGTATCAGTTCTGTTCATCTATATTAATAACAGTATACAGTCACTCTTCCTCTGATGAAAAGCTATTGCAGCCCACTTGATCAATATCCATTCGAATTAGTGTTGAGCAGTTGAAGCATTACCTTAGGTTTATATCATTCTCAGAACTAGATACTGTCAAGATCCATCTCCACCACAAATCACACCAGTAGTAAGACTAGCAACATGCATAAGTTTCTATTAATGCCCAAAGCCCAAAGGTTTAGTAAACACCCTTTAATGCAATGCTATCTCCAAAGTGTTTCCAAGATAAATCGTTTCACGACAACTTAAATAGTCCGAACCACTTTCATACAGAGTCGTGGCTTATAAAATCTTCACATAAAAATTCGGACTTTCGTCTTACACAAAAAACCATTAAGAAGTTGTCCTAGTCTGATATTCTTACGATCCCTAAACTCTCACAACTTCAAAAAAATAATTTGGCTCGGTTAAAGTACTCACGCTCTGAAAAGTCAATCCCTAATGGCACCAGCTATAGATACTAAAATCCAATCGATGGTAATATGGCATTATGCTAGCCACTGAACAATCATCCCCGCCCCTTCTGATCAACACCTAAACATAGCATAAGAAAATATATCCATTGCCTCTAGAATCTGAATAGGCATCCTCACTCTCCATGTATGAAGTCTTTCAAAAATTTCATTGCAAGGACTCGAACCCATGCCCTAGTTTTTTTAGTAATATATCATGACCACTAGACTAACATTAGAGGTTCTCTACATCTAAAGTTGTCGAAAGATAACATATTCTACAAAAAACAATAAAGGATCAGATGAGGCACTAAAAAACAAATCATTAACCTAAATCGACATCATCTGTAAGTCTACAAGAATAACTCCTATTATCAAACATAAATAGTAAGAATAATCTGACACAAAAAAAAAATCGAACAAAGTTAACCTTAATATAGTAACATAAGACAATATTTTTCCGAAATTTAGTAAATTGGCTTTAAAGACTATGATTTTAATTTCCTTTCCCTTCCTGCTTCTTATTCAATTTTGACAATCCTACTTCATTTTCACCAATAAAAAGCATAAAGCTTCCATTTTGCATCAAAATAACAAAATGAGCAAGTCTTCATAACCCAATCCAAATGAAAAAAAATATAAATAGTCCACAAAATCATCTGATCATATTAATATTGCAGAATTCTCAATCAACATAAGAAAAAAAAAATCAAACCAAGCCTCATCCTACGGGGTCGGCTATATATGAATACAAGGTCTCCAGCAGTGTCCAATCAACAAAAAAAAATATTCTAAAATATTTATCTCAATCAGCAAAAAAGTAAATTAAAACTAGAAATGCCACAAAAAAAACCCTTCAGTCAATTTATTGATAATCAACCAACAACAGATATAAGGTTAATGATTTGTGTTTCATAATTTGATTGATAAATGTAAGAAAATACATAAAACCAACATCAAATCAGATCAACCATCATAAAGAAAAGGTAATAAAGATTGAATCTTTAAATATATTAAAGAAACGCAAGGATTGGAATTCATACCGACATGAGAGATGATGAACAGATAATATTTTTGTTGAAAATGAGGTTTCACAATAGGAGAGACAAAAAGAGAGACTTCAAATTTAGGAAGAAAGCTTAAACTGGCTATATTTATGTAATTATTTTTCCTCTTACAGGAAGATAAATAAATAAAATTATAAGGTGTACAAAGGTCTATATTGTTAAATTTAATTTGCCTATGCACTAAATACTAGGAATATTAGGACAAAAATGTAAGATGTTTTATATGGTTTTTTATCCGATTTCCATTAACCGTGAGGTTTTTTTAATGTGGTTGGTTCAAATATACATTTTTTATGATTAATGAACCATTAATGAACGACTTTCCATTTAGTTCTTTTAGTGGCTAGCCCTATGCTATTTATACTTCCTAGATGCCCCTATATTTATTTTAAAAAGGTAAAAAAATGAATTATACAATTATAGTTAAATTTTTTTTTTGACAATTCACACATATATATTTAAATTTATTTTAATTGGTAGGTATCTTTTCTTCTTATTAATTTATTTTAGTTGGTAGTTACATAACTCAAAATTAAATATATTTAATTATAGGAGATGAAATTATTTGTATCTCATTCTTTACTCTATTATAAAACATATTAGTAATGAAATTCATTTAACTATTTAAATTTATTGTTGATTTAGTTTAAATCATTAACGAAATTTATTGTATCAATTAATTTTTGGACAAATAAAAAATGACTAAACAAAATATCAACACCACATATACTAACTATGCATCGTACCTAGTTAAAAATGCAACCCAACCATTATCTATCTTTTTTGTGTTCTGTTTTTTGTATTATAAAAGATTCTCATACATTGAGTTCATTTAAAATGTGCTCCAAGATTTAATATAAACCCTTTTTCTCCCTCTTAAAATGGGTTGATGAGACATATGAGAAACCGTAAAAGAGTAAAGGACACTTCATAAAAGAACTAATACATTACGAACCACATTGAAACGAAAATAATAGCTCAGAGGCAACAAGCCAAGAAGTGTTTGCTTACATATGAGATTCAAGATCAACAATTCAAGATTAATGCACTGGTTTAACTATAAAAAAAACATATGAGATTCAAGATCAACATTTTCCTCCAATATTCAATAGTTCTTCAGATCGAGGTAGCAAGCAAATCACATCAGTCTAGTAAACTCAATATTAATAGGAAAAATTGTACCTATGACCTTTCGATTAAAGACTCACCTAACTTAAAAATATAAGATATTTCTATTATATGAAGATGGTCATTTGTCTTACTTTTATATGATGCATATGTTTTGAAATTCTACATCAGCATTGTGAATACATGGTAAGTATTCATTTCACCTCTAAAATATTCTCTGTTTTGAGTTTAAATGGTCAAAATTAATAGAATTTGATGTTGTAATGGAATCATACATTTCCATTTGAATTCAAATGATAATGTTTTGTGCAACATATTAAAAATACTTTCAATCAAAATTTTATAAATTATTATGTCAAAATTAAGAATTGAGTGGTCATTTACAAATAGACAAAACATTATTCTATTAATAATCTAAATGCATTATGTATATGATGTTGTCTATGTTTATAGCTACCATTATCTTATGAGAATAATTGTTGGAATTTGTTTGACCTTTGGTTGCTAAAGTGGTATATAATTTGTGATAGGGAGATGAGAGTGAGTAATTTATGTTCACTTTGTTGATAAGCCAGAACATGATTGAGTTGGTGAGATTTCATATATTGATATTTGATACACTAGAACTCAAGCATATGAGTTATTTGAATAGTCGAGTATATAAGGTTTTTGCTAGTGACCGAAAGGTTCTGAGTTTGAAACTCACCTTATTGATAATTTATAAAATAAAATAAAAAGAATCAAGCATATGAAGATAAACAATTGGACTAAATATTGAGATTTAACGTAATAAAAGATCGAGACGAGAATGTAGTAAGATTTCGAAAACTTGAACATTTGACTTAGATAATGCGAATCATCTTCCTAATACTATCACTTTTTATGCTTAATACAATGAGGAAATAGGGTGAGTTGATGGTAATGGTTGCCACACTAGATTCCTTAAATACCTTTTATTTATTTCAAAATCTTAAAATTTATATTAGCTTTTCTAAACTTTTCTCTATAATGCACTCTCAATTATTACTTTTTTTTTACACTTGTTGTTCTTTAGCAGATTCTCTATTATTAACAATTGATCGAACCATAATAATTATAACTATAAAATAGGGAGGGTACAAATTTGAGGGTGAGTGAATAATTTATATGGAGCCAAGCTATTTTAGGGAAGCTGAAAAAGTTTAAGTAATTTTAACCCCTATCATAACTTAGAATTAATGGCGGGGATATCACTTATCTTTTGAAGGGTCCCGGCTGATCACTCACCTTTTAAAATTCGTCTCAGTTGGTCTATTGACCATTTTTTTTAGCTAATCTATGCATGTGATGACCATTATTAAGGGCTTTTTTCGCTTTTTCATGTCGAAATTAAGGGTTAGCTTTGAGTTTATTTCTAAATTTTTTAAAAAAAATTGCTTAATTTCGACATGGAAAAAAACAAAAAAGCCCTTACTAATGGTCATCACGTGCGTTGACCGGGTGTCGAGCAGCCGGAAAAATGGCTAATAGACCAACTGAGACAAATTTTAAAAGGTGAGTAATCAACTGAGACCCTTAAAAAGTTAAGTGATCAACTGGTGATATTGGGAAAAGTTAAGTGATGTCCACAAGCATTAACCCTATAACTTATAGGGGAGCTGATGCACATGCTCTAACTTTCCTATTTACCTACAACTAATTTTGTCATTTTTATTTTAAAATTTTATTATTTTTATTTTTTAAAAATAAAGTTATACTGATTATTTATTCATTTTATATTGGAGCTAAAAATTTAAATCGGACTTAAAAGTATAAGTTATTTTTTTTGTTTTCATTTTATTTGTTATTATTTATTATTACTTTTATCTTCATATTAAAATAATTTAAGTTTGTCTACAATTTAAAATATAAAAATAATTGATTTACAAAATATAAGGTGAAGCATAGAAAGTCATGCAAGTTATCCAATATCCATGTATAATATGACATTTTATTTATTTTCCACTTACTATTTTTAATAACCAACTTCAAAAATAAAACAATTATCTACAATTTTCATTGTAGAGTATCTATCAACTGTGGTCAGAGAATTAGTTCCGACGAATGTACAGTGTCCCAAAATGTTTGTCCGTTTCAACATGACTTCCTCTGGTTTATCACCACTTCAGTTGTCCAGTTTCTCCACTATTCAACCTCGTTGCAGCCTCAAATATTCAGACCACTCTTCATTTTCTTTGTCTTCCTCTTCATCATCAAACTTCTTAATTCAATCTCAACCACCAAATCAAGAATGTTCCAAAATCAAGACGATAAGGTACCGTTTGAGTCAGCTTTGTAAAGAAGGCAAGATTGAACTTGCATGCCAACTGTTCGACACAATTCCTCAACCAACTACTGTTCTTTGGAACACTATCATAATTGGGTTTATTTGCAACAATTTGCCTGAAAAAGCTATTGAATTTTATTCGAAATTGAAACATGTAAGTACAAATAAATATGACCCTTACACTTACTCTGCAACCCTCAAAGCTTGCTCCCAAACTAATCGACTTCGTGTAGGTAAAGCAGTTCACGGGCATATTATTCGTTTGGAAAATTATCCTAGTAAGATAGTGTATAATTCTTTACTGAACATGTATGTTACTTGTTTGTTGAGGTCGGATGATGTGGTGGGGTATGATTTGGTGGGACGGGTATTTAAGACGATGCCTAAACGAAATGTGGTTAGTTGGAATGTTATGATCTCTTGGTATGTTAAAAGATATAGGTTTGATAAGGCAGTTCGGCAGTTTGTCAAGATGATGAGAATGGGTGTTAGACCGACTATTGTTACTTTCGTTAATGTTTTCCCTGCTGTGTCGAGAGGAGGTTTTGATGTTGCTACTGCTAGCACTATTTATGGGTTGGTTGTGAAGTTAGGAAATGAATTTGTCAATGATTTGTTTGTAGTGAGCTCAGCCATTTTAATGTATACTGATATTGGGTGCCTTGGTGTAGCAAGAAAGGTTTTTGATTCTTGTTTAGAGAAGAATATAGAGGTTTGGAACTCTTTAATTGGTGGATATGTTCAAAATAATCTTCCTCTGGATGCTCTTCATCTTTTCTTGGAAGCTATCTCGGAGAAAGATAGCATTGCCCTTGATGAAGTGACATTTCTTTCAGTGCTGACTGCAGCGTCTCAGTTGCAAGAAGTGAACTTGTCCCGACAGATCCATGCATATTTGGTCAAGAATGCATTTATATCACGCATTATTCTTTCAAATGCTGTTGTTTCCTTGTATTCCAGGTGCAATTGTATAAATGAGTCGTTCCAAGTATTTAATGAAATGCATGAAAGAGATGTTGTGTCATGGAACACAATGATCACTGGTCTCGTGCAGAATGGGCTGGACTTTGAAGGGGTTATGTTAGTCTTTGAGATGCAAAAACAAGGTTTCACAATTGATGCTGTCACATTTACAGCTCTACTATCCGCTGCATCCAATCTCAAGGACCTGGAAATGGGTAAACAAGTTCATGCTTATCTTGTAAGGCACTGTATTCAATTTGAAGGGATGGAGACCTATATAATCGACATGTATTCCAAGTCCGGTATGATCGAGGCTGCCCAAAAAGTTTTTGATATAAGCTGCTCGAATGAAGTTGATCAAGCCACGTGGAATGCTATGATTTCTGGGAATACGCAGAATGGGTTAATCGACCAGTCTTTTAATATTTTCAGACAGATGATACACCAGGGTATAACTCCAAACTCTGTAACTCTTGCATCAATTCTGCCCGCATGCAGTCAGTTTGGTGGTGTGGCACTTGGTAAGGCTCTGCATGGTTTTTCTATTCGCAACTTTTTAGATGAAAATGTCTTTGTGGTATCCGCTCTAATAGATATGTATTCAAAATCCGGTTCAATCCTTTATGCTGAAAAGGTTTTTAAGATTTCGCCAGAGAAGAATGCTGTTACATACACCAATATGATACTAGGATATGGTCAACATGGGATGGGTAAAATAGCTGTCGAGCTTTTCTACTCATTGAAGGAACTACAGATGATGCCTGATGCCGTTACCTTAGTAGCAGTTTTATCTGCTTGCAGTTACACTGGATTAGTTGAAGAGGGTCTTCATATTTACAAATCAATGGAGTCAGAATACGGTATCAAACCTTTACTAGAGCACCATGCCTGCATTGTAGACATGTTAGGAAGAGTAGGAAGGGTCTATGAAGCGTATGAGTTTATTAATGAATTAGGTGAAGATATTGATTTGCTGAGAATATGGGGGTCACTCCTAGCCGCCTGTCAAGTTCACGGACACTATGAACTGGGAAAGGTTGTTGCTGACAAGTTGATAGAGATGGAGGTAAGAGATGGAGTGACCGGATACCATGTTTTGTTGTCTAATATATTTGCCGATGAAAGAAACTGGGAATTAGTGAATACAGTTAGAAGAGGGATGCAGGAAAAAGGGCTGTCAAAAGAGGTTGGATGTAGTTGGATAGACATCGATGGTTACCCTCACTGTTTTACATCTAGAGAGAAAAAACATCCTAAATGCCATGAAATATATGGTTTATTAGATAAGTTGGTTTGCAATATGAAAGACGCTGGCTATAGGCTTTCTCTTGATTACCACCTGGCTTGACAGCTGATCTTGCTGAATGATATTCCCGAGTACCGAAAACAGATGAAATTCTCTAGAGATCATCGACACTGAAAGTATGTTCCAGCTGTGTGTCCCATTCATCAGTCAGCAGCTTGCGTTCCGCAATTTGAGGTAATGGAATGACAAGTTAACATCACACTATACTGTCTCAGCCAGATATCTTTATAGCAATTATGTTGTGCAAAAATGATTCTGATTATTTGGAGGGTCCCAAGCACCCCTGGTCTTTATACAATTCATAACTCTTAGTCGAACTATTGTAGTATTCAACATCACCCAGTTAAAGTTGTTGCTCAAACCTTTCTGACACTTCAGAAGATTGTAGGCAATGTCAAGGTTCGAGCCAACTATTTGGTGTATGTACATATACAATTCTAAGTTCAAACCTAACCTAGAGGTGGTAAGGAAATATAAGCATACTTGATAAGCTTTCAGAGTCATATCGGATTCCAGGGACTGTGAGATAGAAGACGACTGAGATCTCAGGAACTTGTACTTAGCAAGTGAGCTGGAGGAGCCAGCTGCAGCGGGATTGGCTGTTAATGCAGAGGAAATATTGGTGAAGGGTGTGTTATGGCGTGATTGATAATGTTATCATATTGTCGTCTACATTTGAAGTGTGAACTTCCATTGAGAGTCAAAATGACGATGGTAGAAGATGAAGCTGAGAGGAAGGGTTGGCCGGAAAGTCTGTCACCGGAGATGGAAAAAGTTGACTTGGGTTTCTCTCCTGTGGCTGTGAAGTTGTATAACCTGTTTATATAGTAAAGTTATCATTGAGTTGTCTTTTGTATGATTCTTGTGGAAATGGATATAATCAGCACTCTTCTTTTTTGTTACAGATGGTAACCTTTGTTGATCATTAAAGTATAATATTTGAGTAAGTTTACCAAGATGATGATTTTAAATTTTAATAATGCCTGATGCAGTTGAATATCTTCTAAATGTAATCATTAAAGAATTAAACGAATAAGAATTATGACAATAAACATACAAGTATTCAACAATTATAATCTTGAAAAAGTTATTCACGATCAAAGTTCACTCCATAAATCGAATATATATTAAACATAAAATTACTTGGAAACAAAGTATTAACTTTTGAAAACAATGGCCTGTCATCATCTCACATCTCCCATTCAACCCCCCCTCCATTCATAATTAAATCATCCTCATTCCTCACATCAACTTCCTCTTTTACAAGTTCAACATTTTCTTTGTTTTCCTCAATTTAACAAATTAATAAATAACATTGAAAAAAAGTTGGAATAAAGAAAGTATAAAAAGAAGGAGAGAGACATTACCACATCCCCTGTTTTTATTCCAATAACAACAATCTATACCCACTCCTCTTCACCCCCTCTTAGATCTTCACCAAGATTTCTCCATCTCAATTCTCATCCAAATGGTGATTTCTCATTAAAGATTGGATCTTTTTATAATTTAATATGTAATGATTTGATTTTTATTGATGCCATTTTTGGTATATGATCTAACTAATCTAATCTAATCTAATCTCAATTATGAACTTTGCAGATATGTTAAAAGCTTAATCTCACTTGTTATATTAATGCATTAATGATTGGATGTTTCTTGGATTGAAAAAAGAGACCCTATTTGTTGTTTGATCAGCCTCTACACTGAGGTTTGATTGATTTTCTGGATGAAGTATGATTTTTCATTAAAAATTGTATATTTTTACTATTTAATATGTAAAGATTTGATTTTTATCAATACCATCTTTGGTATATGATCTAACTAATCTAATGTAATCTGAATTTTGAACTTTGCAGATATGTTAAAAGCTCAATCTCAGTTGTTGTATTAATGCATGAATGATTTGGTGTTTCTTGACTAGAACAAAAAGTGCCAACTTGTTGCTTTGATCAGCCTCTGCCTTGAGGTTTGCCTGATTTTCTTGATAAGGTATGAGTTGTACCCACATTTTGATATGTTTGATGATCCTGTTTGTGTGAATTCTGCTTAGATATCTGCTATGAAACTGCCAATGAGTGTTTTATGTCACTATGTGGTTGGATGATTATTATTGTACTCGACTTTAAAGTGATCTAAAATATAGACAAGATTTTGAATTTTTTTTTTAGAAGTAGTGAATTATGTTAGAAAATTGATTGATGAGTTCTGTATAAGTGATGCATTTATATAATTTGGCATAACGTTTGACAAATGTTGAATTATGTAAGAAAAATGAGAAATTGGATTGATGAGTTCTGCATAACTGATGCACTTGTGTAATTTGTTTGTTGGTGGGATTACGTAACTATATTCTTGGTGATTGGTTATGGAACTGCAGAAAAGATGGAACATGATCTTGGTAAGCTATTCATTGGGGGGATTTCATGGGACACTGATGAAGAGCGTCTTAGGGAATACTTTAAGGCATATGGAGAGGTGGTGGAAGCTGTAATAATGAGAGATCGCAACACTGGGCGAGCTCGGGGCTTTGGTTTTGTTGTCTTTGCTGATCCCTCAGTTGCTGAAAGAGTGGTCAGTGAGAAACACATGATCGATGGGCGCTCTGTAAGTGTTTTCTCTCTCACTAGCTTTATGACTTATATGAATTGTATTTTAAAGAGCTTACTGAATCCAGTAGTGGATGCATTACTTTACCAGTCCTATTTGCAAAATTCTGATATGTAATTTATCCAATGCAATATGAGCTTAATGAAAAGGTAATCAAGCCCAAAGTTTTACTCAAATCAAGTACTGAAACTTTTATACTCAATGGTTTTCCTTAGAATTTAAATCTGAATTCTCTATACTTATATATATTACCAAGTGAACGGTTACTTACTTTTGGAGTTAAAACTTATAGGTTGAAGCCAAAAAAGCTGTTCCGAGGGATGATCAAAACATAGTAAGTAGAAACAATAGTAGCATTCAAGGTTCCCCGGGTCCAGGGCGCACAAAAAAGATTTTTGTAGGAGGCTTAGCATCTTCAGTTACAGAGAATGACTTCAAGAATTACTTTGAGCAGTTTGGAAATATAACGGATGTTGTTGTGATGTATGATCACAACACTCAAAGACCAAGGGGGTTTGGGTTTATAACTTTTGATGCAGAGGATGCAGTCGACAGAGTGTTGCTCAAAACCTTTCACGAACTTAATGGAAAAATGGTTGAGGTAAAGAGAGCAGTTCCCAAAGAGCAATCACCAGTCCCCATTCGCAGTCCTTTTGTTGGATATAACTACGGTTTTGCTAGAGCCAACAATCTTCTTAACAGCTATGCCCAAGGGTATAATTTAGGCTCGGTTGGAGGGTATGGAGTCCGAATGGATGGCAGATTTAGTCCAGTAGGTAGTGGTCGTGCTGGATTTTCTCAATTTGGCTCACCTGCATATGGCATGGGTATGAATTTGGAGACAGGATTGACATCGGGCTTCGGAGGCTCAAACTTTAGCAACAACCTTGGTTATGGCAGGGTCATGAGCCCTTATTTTGGCACAGATACAAATAGATATAATACTTCTATTGGATACGGCACTGGAAGCATTCGAGAGGATTCATTTATTGGATCATCTTCAAGGAATCTGTGGGCAAATGGAGGAATGAATAATTCTCCTAGAGCTACTTCTGGTTCTTACTTTGGTTCAGGAAGTGGCGGATTTGGAGTCTTTGGGAGTAATGCTGCATCTTGGGGTTCACCTGTTTCTGGTCAAGTGGGTAGAAATACTTCAGGCTATAGTGGTGGAAATATTGGACTGAGAAGTGGAGACAACAGCTTTGGTCTTGGAGCTGGAGGACTTGGGCGAAATGCTGCAACTGGTATACCTGCCAATAGCAATTTCTCTGCTACTAATGGTGGTTACGAAGGATCTTATGGGGATATCTATCGAAACTATGGAAATTCGAATTGGCAGTCTTCATCTAATGATCTTGGAGATTCTAGTTCATTTGGTTACGGACTTGGGAATCCTGCAGATGACACTCCTAAAGATACTGAGGAATATGTTGGTGGTTATACAATAGCTAATAGACAATCCAGTAGAGGTAATTTTGTGCTCCCGCTCTTATAAAAGTCTGGCTATTTGGAATGCTTTTTTATTCTGTAGTACTTCGCTAATAAATATTTTGCATGTGACTTAAAAAATTAAGTTTTGGCGATTGAACTACTTTCGCTACCATAAATAAGTCAACTGATGCCATATGACATTGGATATTAGTAGGATTATATTTGATAATTCCACTATGCGGAGTTTAGTACTGCATGAGTTTCCTTGCTGCATTTAATATAGTTGAAAATCTGTTATGCTGATTGCCTAGAAATTATGATATGTTGAATTTCTTAGTTCTGTGGTTCCTCTTTAAATACACAGCAATTATACTATTACACTAGCTTGAACCTTTATTAAACTTTTAAGATCGGCATGTGATAAAAGTTTAGAAAACAACGTTCCATCTTTAATTTCTTTATTGCAGCTCAATTAAAATTTTCAAATTTTAAATTATTCATCCTTTTTTGTGTCATTTCTAGGACATAAGAATCTTTATGATACTTATGTAGAATAATTGGTTGTAGCTAAATTCTTCTCCTTTGGTTTATGCATTCGTGGTAGTGGCATATCTGCTATCAGTTTAGCATATAAGTTCTACAACTTCTCTGAGTGAAGCGTAACTGATAAACGCCCAGCAATTTTATTTTTATTGTAATAAGTTGCAGTTGTTAGCCCCTTTACCAAATTTGGAAATTGTGAATTACTGTAAATTTAGCTGATAGTGTTCCTTATTGAATATTTTCTTTCCTTACAGATAAATGAATAATCAGTTTCTCGTGCATTCCTTACAGATAGCCGCTGAAGTTCGCAAGTTTTTTCCATCTATCTTCCATTCCGCTGGTTGTCATACTGGCTCTACTGCATAGGTATTATATACAATCATGTAGTGGTGCCTTCTTATGTATAAATTATTCCAAGTACTGAATTGTGGTACAATACTGATTTTCTCAGGTATTGCAGCGTAATTCATTATGATGAAATATAATTTTAGGACAAGACTTGTTTATTGGTCATATTCAAGTTTTAGCTTACATGAAGTTGATGAGTAATGCTAACGAGAATTCTGGATTTAAAGGGCGTCTTAAGTGAGAGCATTTGAAAGGCAGCATTGAACATTTTGGATTTTTATGTAATCTTTAGGTTCCTTCATCAGTAATTCAGTATTCACTTGAGATGTAAAAATCAGCTTGCAGAATAAATGCTGCAAGACATTTCCGATTCTTCTGTTCACGTTTCTTCTGCAAGACGGCGTGTTACATCAAAGGTTGAGTGCTTTTGATCTCCCCCTATACTTTTTGATGTTTTTAATGTTGTAGTGACTGGCAAAGTTGCTAATAGTCTCATAATTTCCCTGTCCTTTATGGGGTTGTAACTTTCTGAGATTGTTTGTCGGGTCCCTTTTTCGTTTAATAGAGTGAACTTTATTAGGGATATCCAGGTAGGAATCCCATCAATAAGGCAACACTATTATTCATGCACTCAAAATGTTTGGAACTTTATCACTGAATGAGTACATGTTCTACATTGAATAGAACAATATCATTTATCATACTTTCTGGTAGTAAGATATGATCTTCTTTGCTCTTTGCTTGATCTCTTAGAAATCGATAATGTCATCTAGGATTTGTACAATTATGTACTAATCTCACGAGTACATGATCATCATGTCATCAGAACTGCATGAGAACATGTTGAATTTTATGGTAGCTTCGATCATGGAGATTATGAACATTACTCTAGGAGTATATGGTCTATGTGTTCGTTTACGTGCAGTTTACTCTAAATAGCGGTTGCTACTCAGAACTTTTACATTAGTTTGCTACATGAAGGGTCCCCTAGAGTGTGTTCCTTAATGCACTTGAACTCATTATGGCTCGATTATATTCACTACCGCGAGATAGTTGACCATTTAGCGCTATTTTCGTTTAAGATAAGTTGTCTTTCTACAATATATGATATTGATATTCTACTATATATGCAACTTTAAATTCTTACCAAATTGAGCTACTTTTAAGAGTAACTAGTGTATGATGATGCCTAAATACACCTTGAGATGTTAGGACCAGTTACCTTTCTCCAGATTGTGGAAACAAGCTAAGGTAAACAAAGGAATCTGACTATTTTTATATGTTATCTTTGAATTTGAGAATTGCCCATAAAAGTAGGGCAATTTGTCCAATGGCCATCACCCCCTTTTTGCCTTTTAGCCTCTGCTCTACTGGTCCTTTAGATACTATACATTTTATTCTTGTTTTCATATGGAAAGAAGGAAGAAAGTGTGTTTTCTGTTTCAAAGAATCATAAAGTTGGGATCATGTCACTCTCCTTTCATCCCACCAACATTTTATCCACCCGATAATTTATTAAATGGGAAATGACACCAAAGATCACTGAACATTCGTAATTTTTTTTACTTTGTTTATCCTTTTTTTTAAATGCATGTTTTCGATAACTTAAATTAAAGGAAGAGATGCAGATGGTTCAATAATCTAGTGACATCCGACTTAGCCTTTCATGTAAGAGGTCATGGGTTCGAACCTTGTTGGAGACAAATTTGTCTCATATTATACTATAGCTCTCTAGTTAGTAATTTCTGTGTTCATTGTTTATAATATCATTGCAGTCATTATTTATTACTAATTTACAAAAAAAAAAAATTGAAGGAAGATGTAAAAACTAATCACGCGATGTTGACTTGAGGTTTTGAGCCATTTTTCAAATTTTTGTAAGGGTATTGGTGCCATCATTACAATTTTAACATTTTTGGCTCATGTTTTATAATAAATAAACATATAAGTTATTATGACGTACTACTAAGTTGATGTTATTTACCCTTCTTATCCTACTTTCGTTAAATCAATTTGACTTTCTCAAAGTGAACAAGATAAGTTATATGCAAAATATCATGAGGCATGTCAGAAGGATCTAACGTGTATCTTGAGTGCTCTAAGCTCGATTTCAAATCATTCGAGAACCAGCTCGAATGTGGGACATTGACGATTTGTCAATCATCATGAGTTCATCTATCATAGTACATAATATAATTGTTGAGGATGAAAGAGATACGTATTCTCAGCATTGGACCGACTATGATCAATATGAGGTAAGTGAGTCTAATACACAACAACCATTCTAAATTGAGGTACTACATGCATTTGCAAATCATGTGAGTGCTAGATCGGAATTGCGTGATTTAAATGTTCATCATGACTTGCATGCAGATGTAGTCGAGCACATATGAGCAAAATTTGGAATGTTTCATGATTAATGATTATATTTAAGTCTTAATGTGTGATTTAATAATTTTATTGTGTTGTTAGTCGGGTCTCTTATGTCAAGTTCCTTATAACCTTTTATTTTAATAACATCTATTGTTACTTTAAGAGATACTAAAACTAAATTATAAGTGGTAAGTATTTTAATTTAATTTTAAATGATTATTATTGTATGATGATAAAAATAAAAATTATAATCAAAATAAAATTTAATATAAAATTGGTGGAATATAAGATGATGAATTGGAAGAATGTTGAATATTATTAAACAAAACCATTATAGGATGCAAAAATTGAATGAATATTTAATTATTAAGTGAAAGAGAGAAGATGATGTGGAGTGGGAAATGAGAAAAGGTGTTGAACTTTTACACGTCTAATCGGTAGGTTCATTCTTGCCAAGTGTACAACATCCAGATGTAACTGATGGACATGCGCTAAAACAAGGAATGCAAAGAATATACATCCACCCAATGTAAACAATGTTCACAACCTATATTAAGGAATAAAGCTACGTCACCCACAAATAATCAAGTTGGTGGAATATGTGAGCTTGTGATCGTAAGTTATGAGTTTCGGTTTTCGCTACATACACTTTTGGACATTGTATCTTTTTATGAAGTAGCATGTAAACTCCCAAGTGTGGGTTCAAGCCAACAATTCTTTTTTTGTCTCACATTTTCCCATGTTATTTTTAAGCTCTTGTGTCAGATTAAAATTTACACAGTATGCAGTAATGAGTAACAATTGCGGATTTCCCATTAGGCCATTACAATAGTCATGACGAACCATAATCAAACATGGCCCATTTTACATGGGGGTCGAAATCTCCGCCCAACACGACCCAATATTAATGGAGACTTGGAGATTGGAGTACGTGATGATATTTGCAAAGCCCAGACCAAAACAACATCGAGTTTTCGTTTTTTTATGAGAAAACGACCACATAAAATATCCTCAATTAATCCTCAATACAAATACTGAAAATTAATCATTTGATAAATTAGGGCATAATAATAATAATGGCATCTTCAATAAACAACTCTTCAGCAATTGTTTCAGAATCTGAACCAAATAAGTCAACCTCAGATGAGTCAACGGAGGGTGGTACGTGGGGAGCAACTGGTGTTTGCCTTGGTGGCTTTGTCGGAAACTCTTTTGGTGGTGCTGTAATGGGCTCAGTTTTCGGATATGGTAATTACTTTTTGATACTTTGGGGTTGTTTTGGGTGTTCTATAAGTAAAGATTGAATTTTTTTAGCTGAAATTGGACTTTTACATTCTTTCTTTTCATTTTTTCTATTTTTATGTATTTTTTTTTGCTCTTGAGTCTTTATAATGTTTTCGAACTGAATTTGTGATTTTACATAGAGATGGTAAATTGGTAATATTTATGATGAAATATTGAATTTAGTTTCCATGGTAATTTTTTACTTAGCACCTTACTTTTTTATCTTTATGTGTATTTTTGCAAGTAAAGTTGAAATGATTATGACGTTTTTAACTGACTCTGGGATTTTCTTTTGAGATTGTAATGTCCATGATAATTAAACAATTCATGTGCTTGATTGTTGTGATTGTATAGTTGTTACATATTAAAATGATAATGTTGTAATTTGTACTTCATATTTACTTTGTCGAATGAAGAATTTTGATCCTCTTTGTTGTTATAACCTCATCAATATCAACATGCCCAAGTGCCGGAGGCTCCCAGAAAACCGGGGTGGGGGTCGGATAGTACCCAAACTTGCCTATGTGGTATTATAGGAGGTTGGGTCGTATTGACCCAAGATTGTTGCTATAACATAATTTTTTTGATTTAGTAATATCTGCTTAAGTATATTGTTATTGAACTTGGATCAGGAGGTGGATTGTTTAAGAAGAAAGGGTTCAAAGGGGCTTTAGCGGATGTTGGACCCTCAGCCAAAGTAAGAATCGTTCTATTTATTTACCAGATATAACCCTTGATGTTTTGTCCAACCTCATTTTGAGAGAGTTTTGTTGATTGAGAAAGATTAATTATCTTTCATTTTGTGCCCTCTAGAGTTTTGCTGTTTTATCTGGAGTGCACAGTTTAGTTGTCTGCTTCTTGAAGAGATTACGAGGGAAAGATGATGGTACATACGACAACTAAATTAAACAATGTTCTTTTGATTTTCTTCTGTTTGCTATTCTTAGTTGTTGTTTTTCTACAGCCATTAATACTGGAGTGGCTGGATGCTGTACTGGGATTGCATTGAGTTTTCCAGGTTAGTGATTCATCAAACGCAGACTCTGATCACCCATTGCATGTTGTTATCATAGGATATACTTTGGTGCTATGGCTACCTAGCTGTAGTATTGTACTTGTGCCCGTTTATGCCCAAATGTTCAGCTGACTTTTAAAATGGGATATTGAAATTTATTATGGCCCTACGAGAATGCATTAAGCTAAAAATAACTGAATTAGTAACAAGTAGATTTTCTCTATTATTTGTATCTTGCTTTTCTTTCCTTATTTAATTCAACTTGACGACGCTCTTTAATTTGGTCCAACGGTGCAACACCTTTCTGAGGTTTTGGTGCTTTGTATGGGTTTTTCTACTGAGAGAACATATTTTCATGTTAAATGTGCAGCTAAGCTTCAAAGACCTTGCTGCGTTTCTTTCATCTGACATATAGAGAGTTTTTTGTATTCTGCTTCTATGGTATGGATGTTTTTATTCGGTATAGTCTATTTAAACCAAGCTTTCTTCTGTTTATTTCATCCAGGCCCGCCACAAGCTTTGCTCCAGAACTGTGTCCAATGGGGGGCATTGACGTTTATCATGGAAGCTCTTAATAGGCGGCAACCTGCAATGGCCCTTACGGCTTCCCCTTGGAACCTTACGTCATCACCTTGGAACCTCACATCATCCCCTTCGAAAGCCAAGAATATGCAGCATGGTGTGCTTCCTCCATTGGCTTTTCCTCTACCAAATGATATGAAAGAATCGTTTTCTTCATTTTGCAGGTCCCTTGGCAACCGAAGCAAGCGCCATTCTCATTAGTTATAATTTCAAAAATCCAGTTAATCCTCTCGACAATTTTGTACATTTGTGTGAGAGCCTTTTGACGTACAATTGTATTGCCATCGTCCGAATGAAATTTTTATTTTTATTCCGTCTCTTTTGGGTATTATCTCCAATTGTATTGGAAAATATTGCCATTTTCCTTGTTCAATCTACACAAACACTATGGTCAGTTAATGCAAAACACTACCTCAGAAGACCGTGGATTCCATCAATCTATTTAGTCATTTTACCAACAAAACAAGCTGAATTTGAGTTAAAATAATATTTTTTGATAGGCTCAATCACTAAACAAGCCTTAATAACGGTGCACTATTTCAATTATCCTATGAATTGTCCATGACCTGAGCAAAACTTATGAATGATAATAGGTATGGTTGGGGAGGGTTCACGTTATTACCCAACACCTGATTCTGAGTTTATTTATAAAACTCGTAACCCGATCCAACCCTTAAAATTATCAACCCGACTTGCCCCTAACCAAAAAGTTCGATGGGTAAGGGTTCTACCTATTAGTAATCTATTTAGAAATACTTCATTTGATTTATTTTCATAATTTTGATTTGATCGTAAATAACTTTTTATTAAAATATTTTAAACAAATCCAATGAGATTAATATTATTTATCATTAAAAGAAATGATATATCATGAATTATAAATTGATAGACGCAATAAAATAAACAAACTTAAAAAATGGAAAACAATATATATGTTAATTATTTCATTATATATTTAGTTTATTAATTAATTGGCTATATTTTAATTGATTCCTAAACATAATCACAATAAAAAATTGAAAATAAAGTAAATCTTATATAAAAAGATCTATGTCGAGTTTGAGTAGGGTTTAATATATACCCTGACCCTGTTGAGAATGGATAACGCGTAACCCGATCCAAAAGCAATGAAATAACTCGACCCATATGAATAGAGTTGGGTTAGGTTAAAATTGCCATCCGTGCATACACGAAGGGACTTACAACATTCTAAAGGCATACACATTCCAAGGCACTTACATTAAACAAAATAGATAACAAAATCATCAAATTACAATAGAGTTAACATGAATAATATAAATATTTATAGCAAAAATAATAACCAAAGAAATTAATAAGAAACAAATCTTTACAACATAATAGTAATGATAAGTATTTCTCTTCCTATAACAGTAAATTAGTAATGATGTAACCAAACCAAGCTATCAGAAGGGGCGTCGAGCTAATAAGCCTAGAAGTTAGCTCAAGGGTCGGCTCAATTTGGACTAAGCCGAGAGAGATGTTTGCTTTAGCTCGGCTCATGCAAAACTCTAAGAGTATATGCAGACGATTAGCTCAGTAAGCAAAATAATCAAACATCCTCGAACTTGTTCTTAATAGTTATTGCCATTTATGCAGAATGAAATTGTCAATTTGCTGACATATAAGCAGAGTTTCAATCTCTACTAAAAAAAGAAGCAGAGTTTCGACACTGCAATGACTTGAGACTTCTGCTGCCATAGATGAGGCTAGTTGAGGATGAGCATCACTTCATCGCTATTAATAATTCAGGGGCGGAACTAGAATAAAAATTTAAGATATACTATGATATATAAGTTCAAAAAGTGAATACAATTTAAGGATCAAATTATAATTTTCCAAACTCTAGCGCGGCCGTAGCCGGGTTTTCCTCAAGTTACCTTACTCCCCTGATTTATATCAATTCTCCTTTGTGAAGATTCCTTTGATTTGATCAGAATATAATTTTTTCGCATTTATGTCGGATCGTGACTCGGGTTGGCTCAACATACCGTCCGCCCCTAATTTATATCCATACTTTTTCCTCAACAAATTTCTAACGATGTCGTTGCGCTCCTTGATCCTAGCTTGCTGGGGTGCCGCATTGACATGCCAGAGATGCAAACCATAACCGAAAAGAACGCCTCCAGAGACGAAGAACGCCACGGACATCGCCAACTTTCTTGGAGTTGAAGGGTAGCACAACACCATCTGATGCTTCTTAGTCAAAACCTGATCTTAAAAGGACAATTCAGCTAATAATCATCAATATAAGGGGCTAACTACATTTTTACTCAAGTAACCAGTCAATCAATAATATTGGTGCCATAAATGAAACTCAACATAAAATTGTACTCAACCTCCCCCCCCCCCCCACCATATAAACCATATATTACAAATTTAATGATGTCCTAGAACATCGGAGGATGCAATGTGATTCTGGCCCTTAATATAAATAGTATAATCAGACCAAAAGGAGTTGTTTCAGCTAAGCTTTTTATCAAACATAATAAGTGCAATTACGAACTGAAACAATAATATAACAAATAATTTAAAAAATTGAGATGAAATTATTCAATTAAAGAGTGAGCAAACACTTACGTTGAGTGAATGTGAAATTAATTATTATCTGCGAAGCTTTGACTTGGGGTATTTCCCGATTTTGATTTCAGAAATTTTTTATTATTTTGAATCTATATAATTGCTATATCCACACTCAAATACTGCTTTTTAGCTGTGAAAGTATTGTTTTATCCCTAATTTTTTTTATAGGAAAAGAACACCATGAAAAAATCTTCTTGTTTTTTTTTTGTCAATCAGCGGTGACTTTCGAACCAGGACCTTCTGATCACTGACAAGAGCTTTTTCACTAGACTATTCGAGTTGAAATGCAATAGAAGAAGAGTTGTTTGGGAAATCAGATTACATCTTCTGCCATCTCGAGTAGACTTGATATTGGACTTGAGTTGTTATACACACCGACTTTCGATGTGGGATATGCATTTTAACAATACACACACCAACACACGGTAAAAACAGGGTCTTTTGAGAAGTAAAATGACTATAATGCCCCTTACTAGTGTAGTGTTCCGAAAATTTTCATTTGGGGGCAAAGTAACCATTTACCTCTTTAAAACCACCATTTGGGTGTGTGTAGAGGTTGGACCAACACTCATATCCAGCTAGTGCTCTGCATGAGCCGAGTTTTTCGAGCTAGCTCGCTCGGCTCGGTAGCTCGATAGTTCTTTTTTAGTTACTTCAATTATTATGATTAATGTCAATTTAATGTTTTTATTTACATTGTTACATGTTGGTTAATTTTATTACTTGTTACATGTTAATAATATTATTAATTGTCTCTCTGAAATAACTTTTTGTTAATTAAATTACGTTTGACATTTCGAAATGAGGTAAGTGAGCTTGCTCGAAGCTCGGCTTGGTGAAAGCTCTCCAAACCGAGCCGAGCCTAAGGCTCGTTTAGTGATGAGCCGAGCCAAAAATTCTTGAGCTCGGGCTCGGCTCGTGTACAGCTCTATATCCAGCTAGAGAATTAAAATATGGGTAATATAATAATAGATTAATAGTGGTATGACTAATCGATTGCTGAATAGCCTAGTGGCATCCAGGGGCGGACCCAGAAATTTTATATAGGGTATTCATTTCATCAATCAAATATAAAAATTATAGTTAACATAATATACATAAAATTG
Organism: Echium plantagineum; assembly: GCA_003412495.2. NCBI lineage: Eukaryota > Viridiplantae > Streptophyta > Magnoliopsida > Boraginales > Boraginaceae > Echium > Echium plantagineum. The sequence goes on from QFAX02000164.1 coordinate 25,069, forward strand.
TTCGTTAATTTTTTGGAGGCTATGAATATTAAACTACCAATATATTATATATATATATAAAGTAATTAAGATTAGAATAATAGAATAAGAAATTATTTTTTCTACATTATACGACTTACTGAAAGTGATTTATTTTAACAAGTAAATATAAAATTTTAAAATCTATAATTAAAATCCTAAGTCAATTATATCAATGAATTAAGACTGGATTTAAGGATTCAAAAATTAAAATTAACAAATAATATAAAGTCCCAAATATAAGTTTTTAATACTCCTCCATCTCTAAATGATTGATACATTTTGACTTTTATGGTCAACAAAACACGATTTAAAACGTAAATATGTCTTATTTTACATGCGAAAAAATTATTAAAAGGTTGACATTTCAAAAATATATATTGAGACGAATCTAACAAGATCACACATGATTATATTATTTCTTATCGTTTAATCATTAAGGGATGGAGGAGTAATATATAAAAATAGTTAACATGATAACTATTTATAACATGCATATATACTTCCTTAAGAATTTTGCTGACAGACTTACAGATTATAATTTTCATTCGGAGTTAATTTCAATAACTCAGTTGAAACATATCGGTAGTAGGGAGGGGAAAATTTACGTGTTGGGGACTTGAGGTTAAGGTGTGATGGGGACTTGATTTGGAAGAAGAAAGTATTGAAGAATAATCTAACAGGTAATGTCGTAAGCCACATATGGGCAAAAGTAAATGAAATGCCATGAGGAAAAAATAAAAGCCATGCTTGCATAGATCGAACTGGTGACCATCTTGTTTCTAAACCAAACATTACTACCACTAGGCTACATCTCAATATTAGTAGGGTATTCATGTGAATACCCTACATATAGCCTAGGTCCGCCTATGGTGGCATCCGACCCAACCTTTTATGTAAGAGGTCATGGTTTGAACTTTGTTGGAGACAAATCTCATATTATACTCTAACTCTCTATTAGTTAGTAATTTTTGTGTTCATTGTTTATAATACATTATTTTATTTAGTGACAGTAATGAACTAATTACATTAAAGATCTTGGTTAAATTTATTAGAAATTTAAAATTAATTGCAAATGAATGGTTCCAAGTGTTGAATAAAGTAAGATCTTATGAAGTTATTAAGAAAATTAAGTCGAGATCCTTAACTTAATTTTATCCTATTTTTTAAAATTAAAAGTGATAAATCTCATTTTTACATATTTGTCATCCTTAATTCTTTTTTACATTTTGTTTGTTCTTCCAAATTCACAATTCTCTGTTAAATATAATAATAATAATAATAATATTCTTGTTAGCAATTATTAATTATATTGTTAGAATTACATAGTTTACTTTTAAATTTTGATAATTTATTTTTCAAGGTAAAAATATATTGTATAATATACGATAACATGTTTGATATACTTCATTATTAATATAATAATATATTGTTTTAAATCTATATTCATGATATTCTTTGTTTACTAACATGTTTGATATACTTCATTATTAATATAATAATATATTGTTTTAAAGCTATATTCATGATATTATGTGTTTACCCACATCTATATGCTTTAAAATGTGTAAACTCCATGCCACATAATTTTTAAAAATGCAATTAATTGATCTCAAAAACTAATAAGTCATAAAAATATAATAGACATAACATATTTGGACAACAATTAAGTTCATTAAGGAGGGGTCGATTTAGATATTTTAAAATGAGTAATGGGATATTTTATGTTGACACAAATTTCAAACTAGATGTTCAAAATATTCAAAAACATATTGAAAAAATAAATGTTAATTTCTAGATTAATCTTTTTTAAATATATCTAAAAGCTTTATTTTATGTAAAAAGTGATTGTTCGACTGCTCCACCTCGATTCAATGCATATTATATGCAAATTCCAAGTATGCATTCGGTAAGAAAATTAAAGTGGTTTAGATAGTTGATAATAGTCCTTGGCTCCTTGCATAAATAGATGCATGAGTAATGTTGAAGAAGTTGTCAAATTATTAGAAGCTTATTTAATGGCATTCGTTACGCTTATAATACACAATTTATTCATTTTCATTCATTCATTACTTTCATATATATTCGGATCACCACAAGAGCTTTTGTAAACATGTCACTTTATTATTAAAGCCTTCATTTTTCTAACCACTAATAATTCCTAACAAGCATTCAATTCATCATTCTATTGCTTTTCTCTACTAGCTAATTAACATATTTTATGTTATGGTTTATTATTGTGCTATAAGGATTCTTTCACCTCAAAGGTACTATCTATACACCTAACCATTTTTCATTCTCGTTAATGACTCAATAGTCTGGTGGCATCTGACCTAACTTCCATGTAGGAGTCGTGAGTACTTTCATCGCTAACGTCAATATATATAATTCTTGGTTTGTTTGCAGTTTGTGTGTGATTTGGTTTTGAAGCATATCTTTGAGGGAAATTCAAGAATTGTTTTTGTAATTTAAGAAATGGAATCTGAAAATACATCGGATGTTGAAGGAGAAACAACACTAAGCAGACAACCAAGTGAAGCATCTTGTTATGCAACAGAAGATGAAGAGGAGGTTAACCTTCAGTTGGGTCCTAAAGTCAGCATCAAAGAACATCTTGAGAAGGACAAGGTTAGAATTAGATTCAAAAACGGAAAAATCCCATTAATATATTATTCACATTTATATATTTTCTGTTTCCAAATCCAAAAACAGGATGATGAAAGTTTAAGGAAATGGAAGGAACAACTTCTTGGAAACGTTGATGCTTCTGCTGTTCAAGGTAAGCTTCCTGTCATTCTAACTGGGAAAAACTGTACGTGCATAGGCGGAACCAGGAATAAATTTATGTCATCGGAACAGAGGAACGCCCCCGCTTGTCGCTCTGCCTATGATAGTACATTAGTACCTTATAAGTTTATATTATTTTGATTTTGCGATTTATTAAGTTGAGTATTTTTGTAGAAGCGAAAGAACCCGACGTGAAAATCTTGAGCTTGACAATCCTATCTCCTGGAAGACCAGACTTAGTTCTTCCAATTCCTGATGTTGGAAATCCACCAGGGTTGTTTTTTACATTGAAAGAAGGTTCAAAATATCGTCTAAGATTTAGTATTAAGGTTAGCAATGATATTGTTTGTGGCTTAAAGTACACAAACACTGTATGGAAAGCAGGGCTCAAAGGTAATTTTCTTCGTTTTTCGCATTATTTATGGTTCATTTTCAATATGATACAAAAGTTTTAGGAAAATCAATGTTTTGGGTGTTTTTATACAGTTGATAGCTCGAAGGAAATGCTGGGAACTTTCAGTCCTCAAGCAGAGCCCTATCTGCATGAGATGCCGGAAGAAACCACACCATCTGGAATGTTTGCGAGAGGAGCATATTCGGCCAGAACAAAGGTTGGTATATCGTATCTTTTCCAAGTTATCGATCACAGGAAGAGCGAGTAACTTGATATCATACAAATGAAACATAGGGGCAACGACATTTTTGTATAGTTCGTTTTTAAAATGCTTAAGAATACCATTCGTCTCCTATGCGACCTCCTAATTCGAGTGAGGTGATCATATCATTTAGCTGATGTTCCATCGATTTATTATTTTGTTTCTAACAGGAGCGATCTATGTTTTAAAACGTTTGCAGTTTTTAGATGATGATAACACATGCTACTTAGAGATGAATTATACATTTGACATTCAAAAACAATGGCCAAATGACTAAAAGGAATCTCAACAATGGACTTGAATGAATATCATCAAGAAAGCTTGGAATAAATATTTGCCAATATCGATCTCCAAAAGGGAAGACTACAAATACAGAGGACACCCTCTGATTTAAGGGGTTCATATTATTAATTATTTTTTTATATTAATTTTGTTATTTTATTTTGTCTTCTAATAAGCTATTCATAGAGATTGGTTTTAAGTTGCATGAACATACACCACTTTCATATGAATGTAATAGCTTAGTTATTTAAATTAAATGTTGTTATTGAGTCAATCTTTTTTTCGTCGGTGATGATTTAATGACTATTATTTTGATTTCTCTAATGTTGATGTAATTTTTACTCATACTATGATGCGTTTTCAATAATTTTATTTATAAAGTTATCTGTTTCTCACATATTTTTATAGTAACTTTCCTAAAATAAGAATAAATATTGATTCCGCATCTAGATTTCGTAATGTTAGAAAACTAAGATGAATAACTTATTATGGGCGCCTATATATCCAAGTCAGTAATTTTAAGACAATCATTTCGGTCCAGTTTGCCCTCACCGTTGTACGAAAGTAAGTTGGATTACAATTCACACGTTGTGATCACACGGTGAACAAAAACGATTTATTAATTGAATTTGAAGCAAACGTCTAACTTCATTCAACATATTAGTTCACGATATTAATAGCACATCTTTGGTAAGTTATGCAACAATATTTTCATACATTCGGTTTTACTCGAACAAAACACTTATTTCTTAGAACATGACAGAAAAGAAACAAACCCATATCAGTATAAACAAACTAAAGTACATATTATCAAGACATCTTGCTCTAGTGGCAAGCATGCTAACACCTCTAGCGGAGGTCTCGGGTTCGGGCCCTCTCGCTAGCAAGGAAGTGGTCAGAGAGATGATGTTTGGTGATTGTAATGGATTATTCCTATTAATAAAATCAAAGGATAACCCTTTTTTCTTTAAACTAAAGTACATATTTTAGAAACCAAAAAGGCCTTGCTCTGACTTGTCCGATCCCATCGTCATCGAGGTCAATACACTTCCATGGATGTGGAGATCCAAAACTTCCTCAAGATATGGATCATTGCAATCACATCCTCAATCTATTGCTTTTACATTGTCTCAAAGATCCCAAGTGGTCTCAAAACAAGACTCCCATTCATTCTACCAATCATCATCCTCTTCATCTTCCTCCCCCTTCATCTCTCCTCTGTCCACTTAGGTGGATCCACCATCTTCTACCTTGTTTGGTTAGCCAACTTCAAATTTCTCCTATTTTCTTTTAATAAAGGCCCCTTATCGTTTTCGCCCGAACATAAAAATCCTGGTTCCGTCACTGCCCTCTTTCATTTCATCTTCATAGCTCTACTACCCATCAAACCAAAACAAAAAACTCAAACACCCCATATACAAGAATCACCCAAATCAAGAACTAAATCATTACTTCTTGCATTAAAAGCAATTATTTTGATAATTATCATATACATTTACCAATATAGATCTTTACTACATCCATATTTTATTTTGGCTCTATATTGTTGCAACATTTATCTTGGAGTTGAGCTTGTTTTGTTCATCACAGCATTTCCAATTAGATTAATTCTTGGCTTAGATATCGAGCCACAATTCGACGAACCATATTTGGCCACGTCATTACAGGACTTTTGGGGCCGTCGATGGAATCTAATGGTGACGAGTATTTTACGACCCTCCGTATACTACCCTCTACGAAATTACATTTCTACCCTTCCCATGTGGGCTGCCACGTGGGATCGGACGGTGGCGATGCTTGCCACGTTTATTGTGTCGGGGTTAATGCATGAAATAATTTATTATTATTTGACACGCGTGACTCCCACGTGGGAGGTGACGTGATTTTTTATTTTACATGGGGTTTGTACGGCGTTAGAGGTGGCATTGAAAGAGGTGGTGGGTGATAAATGGAGGTTGCCGGCGGCGGTGTCGAGGTTGTTTACGGTGGGATTTGTGGCGGCGAGTGGTGTTTGGTTGTTCTTGCCGCAGGTGCTCAGAAATAGAGTGGAATTGAAGGCCATTAATGAGTATTATATTTTGGGGAACTTTTTAAGAAATAGGTTGCCAATTCTTCAAACGTTGTAAGTTAAGGATAAAATATTTGATCATCTAGCATTTTTGGTATCAAAATATTTTATATTGTTATAGATCTAAGTAGGTCAGTCATTTAGTGAACGAGTTATCTAGTGAGTCACCTAACTTTGATAAGTTACTTGAAATCACATAGTGAATCATCTATTTTGATGATAGCTTTCTCGATGAGTCACGTGAATAATTTGGTATTAAAGGGTCAAATTGATTGGTTAGTTCTTTATTTGCAAGTTTGTGACTGAATGTAATTTTGCAATATGCAAAATCAACTTATATTTGAAATTGTGTGATGAAGTTGTAACAGAAGAACAATTGCTAGAGAAATATTTATTGTTTTTTCAGGACTCGAATGTTTGCCCGCAACAATAATATCGAGAACACCGATTTAAACATATTCGGAATTAATTTCATATCTACTTTGGTATAACAAAATAATGAGTTACTGTTGAGAAATCATGAATCGCGTTATGCAGGCTTTATTCTTGTACTTGAAGTATATGTGGCGACGAGTTTTATTGGTGGTAACAGGAGAGGTAATAATAAAGGTAAAGGTAAACGCTTCCGTACTAAGAATAATAATTTTTACAAGAATTCACGTTTCAAGCCAAAAACACCAGGATCGGAAAAGCGGCGCACTCAATAAATGAATCGAAGTTAAATAAAGGGAAAGATTTGTCTGAAAGGCCTATGAAAACAAAGAAGATGTTTGTTATCAATGTGATATGATTGATCATTGGTCTGGTACCAAATTAATTAAAACACTATTCTCATAGATGAAGTAATTAATTTAAGAATCTGAAACGCAAGATAATCTATTATCCTGTTGACATCTTATCAATCTATATCAGACATCCTTAAAGAGACCAGCCGCAAATATTAAGACCAACATGTAAACATTTTATAAGTATAAATTTATTAAGTATCAAGCCAAAGGATGAATGAACATGAAGACGACACATATGTAAACATGTTTTATAATTTATTGACCTAAATATTGACATCAGATTCTAAATATTAAGGCATGTTGTCAAGTTAAGTATTGACAAAAGCATACCGAACATGTATGCTTACTTGGTCCGTTCGCGACGAAACGATATAAATAATACTCCCTCCGTCCCTAAATGATTGTCACATTTGACTTTTGGTGGTCAATAAAACACGATTTAAAATACAAATATCTCTTATTCTAAATGCAAAAAAATTATAATAAGTTGATATTTCAAAAATATATATTGAGACGAATCTAACGAGGTCCCACAAGACTATATTATTTCTTTTCGTTTAGTGAGAATTCGTGATCAAATTTTGTTGTAATTGACCACAAAAGTCAAAATGTGACAATCTTTTAGGGACGGAGGGAGTAGCTCAAATTAAATTTTTTATTAAAACATTTTGTCTTAGAGCAGTTACATAAGATGTCTCAAAACACTAGTCAAGCTTCTTTCCAATTCCATTCCCTCATGTTCCCTCATGTTTCTCTCATTTTCATCATTTTCTCACCAATTTTTATATTATCAAAGGTGTTGATGAAGAAAGTTAGACATGTAGAAGACAACAAATGCTTCCAAGTAGATGGCTTATATTAACACCTTCTCCAAATCACTTTTTCTTCTTGATATTAATTGATGTAAATGTTGTAAGTAATAAAATTTAAAATCTAAATTTGTTGTAAAAGTTAAAACATAGTACCTAAATTTGATAAAGTAGTATAAGAAATTAATTTTGGTAATCCTTTTAGGTAAAGTGGTGTGAATGCTAATACCCTACGTATACTTCTCTTTGTTCATTCGCCTCATAATGTCTAATTGTCATTGACTCTTTTCGTTTCTATTTACCAATTTACTCGAGAACTTTTTATTTCAATCTTTCAAATTTAATTACATAATCTTCCACATATGTCCTATTTCAAAATATGATTCTTCATTAAGTTTCAAATTATCTTCATGTTAAATAAATTCCTATTAATTTCAACAGAAAAACCAAAGTCCTGCCCAAATTGCAATTCAGATATTATTGGGGGTTCAATGTATAATTTATGAAATATCTATTAGGGGCAAATTCATTAAAACACATAGTTGATGGTGCCATATGGACCTGATTTACGCCCCTATATTTATTTATTTTTGCAAATCTTATCAATCTCCCTGCTCATATAACCTTTTACACCTATACATTACTCACTAAAACAACAGCTATGCTCACCGCTTAAAGGTATATAATTGTATATTGTAATTTTGTATATATAACTAATTCAAAAATTCAATTTTTGTGTCCCTCTAAATTTCCCAACTCTTGTTTTTCTTAAAGATTCAATTTTTATGCCAATTTTCCTAAAGTTTTGTTTTCAAAGATTCAGTTTTTATGTCCTTCTATATTTTCCAAGTCTTTGTTTTCTGAAGTTTCAATTTTGATGCCCTTCTTCATTATTTGAAATTTTTGTTCCTAAAGACTCAAGTTTGATGGCCTTCAAAATTCCCCAAGTCTTTGTTATAAAAGATTCAATTTTGGTGGCAATTTTCCTAAACTTTTTGTTTTTCAAGATTCAACTTTTATGGCCTTACAATTAAATTTCCCCAAGTTTTTAACTGTTTTTCTCTCATCTCCATTGTCTCTCAGCAGTGGTTTTATGTCTTTATAGCACCCAGTTCCACTCTTTATGGCTTCTCATTGCCCTTTTCCTTGCAGGTCTTTTGGGATTTCACATCAAATTGTATTGGTGGGGCTGTTCTTTTGTTCTTTATTCGAACCCGGGACCTTGTCATTGCAAGTAATATCGTGGGCATTAGGTTAACGCTAGTCGTTTAATTGGTGGGGTAGTTTTGAATAGGGGTTCATGGATTTATTGACCTTAGGAAAAAGGAAGGTGGAGGGAGATGGGTTTGAGCTAAGGGAGGTGAAGAGAGTGAGGGGAGGAGATAACGTGAAAAGGGTAGCTGAGATTGTATTGATTTTGGCTTCTATAGGGAAGATTAGAGGTGGGAAATTGCCTAGTGAGGTGGAGAAAGAGTTGATGGTTGAGGTTAGGGAGAAGTTGGCTGAAGTTTGTCAAGATTTTGCACCCAAAGATGTGTTTCCTAGGGATCTTTTTGGTGGTGTGATTGAGGATCTTGGACTTGGGAAGTTTAAGGAACAGAGGTTAGGATTTAAGGGACCTAAGATTTCCATTGCTGAGAAGTTGTTGCTTAGTAAAAGAAAGGTTCGCTAGGTCCCAACTTAATTATAGATTGTGCAGTATGTTTTTTGAACGGTGTGTCTATTGTAGAGGATATTTTGTTGTTGCCTCTCCTCAATATGCATTTTGTATTTTATTGTTCTAATTATGTTTTGTTGTAGAAGTGCATTGAAGGTTTCCTATGTTTTGTTTGAATTTAGTCGTACTTTTTCTGTGATCTATGGATTCCTTAGATCACTTTAAGGTATTCAGTTAAATGTATCCGTCTGAAGTTGATTGATGCCACTTTACGTTATTTGTGTGCTCCTCGTTAAAATTTTCCTTCATCTTATATCATCTGTACTTCTTTTTCATTTTGCTCTCCCGTTCTCACAGTTTCAGATTGAAAAATCCGAGGATTTTTCTTTACCTCCACTTTCTGCACCCCAGAGGTTGCAAGGTGCCACCCCATTTGATAACCATGGCCCATCACTCCCAGCGCGAGTAAATACTCAAGATAAACCTGGTCAGCGACACGCTCCTTCTGCAAGCGGGCAACCTTCTGCATGGGGTCCTGTAGTTGCAGCAAATTCTACACCTTCACCTCTGTTGTATCAGCTGCCTACCAGTGAAGTAAGAGCAGGTGTTTTAAATTCTGTACCAACCTGTCACCCTTCGAAGGACTCTTTTTCTTCACCCTTGGCTAGAGTTGACCAGCCATCTTTAAGTGTGGGTGGAAGACCAACTGGTTCTTCCCATTCCCTTGCTTCCCAAGTGCAACCCCAAGGTAGATATTTGACTCTATACAGTGCTTCACCTTTTTCTGTTAAAATCATCTGGTGGGTTCTGCATTAGCTTAAAAGTTATAAACATGGTTGGTTACAATAGCCGCCTATTCTTTAATTATAATTATGGATGGCCCTTAAATCCCTTCTATGATGCAGTATATTCTATTGGTTTCTAAATATTTTTTCTTTTTTGTAATTCCTCAGTAGCCTCTACTTGGAATCAGACAATGGGGAGACCTCCAGCTTTTCCAGTACAACATCAGTCGTTCTCATCCACTCAAAGGAGCTCAGATAATCGATCTATGCCTACTGCTCAGTTTGAGGGCCCTCTGGCCATCAAATCTGGGATAGCAACACAACCTGCAACCACTATGTCACTTACAACTCAAGTTACTACTAAAAATCAACCAACTCTTCAGCAGAGTGTACAGAGCAAATTTGTTGTCCAAGCCTCACATACAAGAATTTCGCATGCTGAAGTTTCAAATATTGTTCAAAAGTTCTTAAAGCAGCATCAGGAGCACCATCGCTGGACTCCTCCTTCTAGGAGTTACATTAATGAAGCTTTGACTTGCCAGATGTGTCATTCTACTGTAACAGATGTTGACAGTATATTAATTTGCGATAATTGTGAGAAGGGCTATCACATAAAATGTCTTCATACTGCTGATCACAAAGGAGCTGTTAAAGGAGAGTGGCACTGTTTGAGATGCCTAGGTGCTAACCATGGGAAACCTCTTCCTCCTAAATATGGACGGGTCATGAGAAACCAGAAATCTGTTGGCCCATCTCCAGACAAAAATGGTATAATAGATGCCAAGCCAAATGTCCAGGAAGTTACAGCCAATGGTAAGATTGTAATTCAAAAGGGGCCACCTGAAATAGACAGAAGTTCGACAAGCCAGCAAACACCAGAGTCAAAGTTTCAAAATGCCTTCCCTATGCATAGTGATGAGGATTTTTCAAATGAAGGAGAGACGGAGAAAGTGACTTCAGGATCTTACCTGGTTAAGAGTTTGAGTGCAGCTCATCTCAGACCTTCTCAACAACCTGCTCACGAGAAGAGTCTAGTTACTTCGATACCAAGACCTTTATCCAATTTTGATATTTCTCTCAGTATGGAAAATCATTCGCAGCCTCTCGGTGACCAGAGTATATTCCCATCAGATGGGGAGCATTGTGGTAGAGTTCCTTCGCAGAGTAATCTACAAAAGGAATTTAAAAGAGTCGATCTTGGAGTTGTACGTGTCGAGCAGGCTGAAGTTGCTACTAGCACTTCCATGAGTTCTGAAACTGTGACTTCATTGTCTGGGCATTCTTCTGTTTTTGATTGGGTTGGTAAAGCATCTGAAGTGGTGGATGGGAGAATTTATTACCGGTCTTGTTGCATTAATGGAGTTGTTTACAAAGTTCATGATCACGTTCGTATTCGCTATGACAATGACAAGTTAACGCCTTCTAAGCTTCAGGTGAGCATTGTGTTGGTGTTAGGGTGCTGGGTTTTGACTTTGCAAGGCCTTCCTGTTTCATATATTAGCTACTCTTAATGATTTTATGTAGTATTTTTTTCGTTCTATTTCTCTGGATTTTTCTGTGGGGACCTGGGGATTCATGATTGTCACCGTTCTCTACGTTTTTGTTTGTTTACTGTTTGTATGGACTGGGTAACTTTTGCATATGGGGTCATTCACTTATTCTCTTGGGGCCTGGTAGTGAAGTTTTTCTCATATTATGAGTGTAATTTTGTCACTTGTGAGTTGTGCTTGTTATAGTTCTCATTTTTCTCATCACCCTTTTCCCTGAATACTATGTTTTCTTCTGCAGGCCATGTGGGAAGACAGAATAACAAGAATGAAGTGGGTAATGGTCAACAGGTGTTACTTTCCTAGTGACTTGCCAGAGGCTGTTGGTCGTCCCTGTGGCCTGGACAGCAGTGAGGTAAATGTATATACGCTCAGAATCATTTTGTATTTTTCCATTAGCATGCTTCTCAACATGCATCATGAACAGGCAGAATGTGACCTGAACATAAAAAGATAACATTTTCATTCCTTTATTCATGATATGTCAACCAACTATTCACTACATTGGCTAGAACTGATAAATAAAGTCATGGTCTACTCAGGGCGACTGATAGGGTGTCTTGAGTACCTTCTTGGCATTTGAAGTGGGAAACGACTGTAAAAAGCAACATAGAGAGTTCCAAGCATTGTTATTAAGCTATTGATTTTTTTATTGTGTTGTGTACTTGTGTTACTTGACGTTTCAATTAAGTCCTGACTTCTAATTGTCTTCAAATTTTCGTCATTCTGTTTCTCTAATGCTCTCTTAAATGTTAAGAAATTCTATAACCTTCTTACCCTCATGTGTACCTGAAATGACATATGACCTAGTCAAGAATAAGTGGTACTGTTCTGTTGTTTTTTGCAGGTCTATGAATCTGCTTGTGGTAATGCATTAGAGGCAAGCTTGATACAAGGTCCTTGCGATGTTCTTCCTCCGAATAAATATGAGGCTGAAAAAGAAAGAAGAGCTTGCTCAGGGACGGAAGGAGATTATAGCTCCCGGCCATGTTATGTATGCAAGTGCGTTGAGTGGTTCTCTTATTCATATCTTCAGTTTCATGCTTGACTGGGATTCTCATTTCTGTACTTTAATATGAATTTTTGCACTCATTGGCTGTTGCAGATGGATTGCCCAAGTCATGCAACATTTTTATTGTTTCTCCATTTAAAATGCATTTCTTATGTTTCTATTGTGCAGTGAAATTTCTCAAGTATTGTTTATATATCTTTGCCAAAGTAGAGTTTTGGAGAAAGTGTGTAATTTTTCTTATTTGGTGGACCATTTGTAATATGCTTCATATGGTTTTAGCATAACATTATTTTTTTGGGACCAGGTGGATTTATGATGAATCAAAAGGATTATTCCGTGATGTTTCCTGTTAAATGCCCCTAGGCTGCAGTTTGGATGACATTCTTCGACACTTTTTATCAGGTATTTTCTTTATCTCTTGAATCGAGGTTCTTGTTCTTCATATGCGGTCTTCCCTCTTCCTCTTAAAACTGGAGTTCTGACCCTTGCCTATTATATTTCTCATCATCTTTTCATTAGGAGACATTGCTATCTGTATTATTTTTGTAATTTCCTTGGCATTCTAGAAAACCGTTCCTTATTCTCTAGAATGAATGTTACATTCCACTAACTTTTTTCCTGCAACTCATAAGTAAGGTCCTGCAGAAAAAGCTCCAAATCCAAGCTTTTATGCAGGTAGATTACCTATAAGCTGTTTTTTTTTCCCTTCTTCCGGGAACTGTTGTTTCCAAACACCCTGTAGTTTTCTTTCATTTTTTCTGTTGATACAATGTGCATGCGTTTTGTCATATGGACAGGTTGGTTTTGCAAGTGGAACCCCCTCTCATAACCATCGTTGGACGATCTTCCCCCACTTCGTTCAGCTTGTAAACTTGTATAACTGTTTTCAATGTAGTTTTCAGTTGATGAGTATAATTTATATGATTAGCAATTACAGAGATTCTATATACATTATTTACACATGTTAATATGCAAATTTGTTGCCTCTTTTGTTATAAATTTTTTTACTGTAACTATTACCTTGCTGATTAAATTTGACTTTTGTTTGATCACAATACCCAAAAGGTTGAAGGATCGTTCTCTCCTCAAATTGTTGTTTGTCATTATTTGCAATGCAAAGTTTAGTTACATAAATTATAAGGGCATAGTTTATCTTAATAGCGCAAAACATCAAACAAACTTAACCATGATCGACAAGGTCAACTTTTTATAATTTTTTCTCATGTAAACTAATAGATGCTTACGTTTTAAATCATGTTTTGTTGACCACCAAAAATCAACATGTGACAATCATTTAGGGATGGAGGTAGTATTATTTATCACCATTTGTCATGGTGCTTGGCTATTAATTTTTTCATATATTACAACTCATATTAATATTTGGCAATATTGTTTATCACCAAAATTATTTGCACCACTAACTAAATCTCTAAAATTATGCTATCCATAATTGATTAATTTTTACTTTACCTGAGAGCCAATATATTTTCCTTTTTGTTATGATATTGTTTGGATTTTTGAATTCCCTCAAAAATTGTGGTGCAATGAAGGGATTTGCTGACCATATTTTATTTGGAGATAATTATGGATAACATAATTCTAAGGATTTAGTTATTTTTATAAAGAGATGTTGATAATAAATGTTGAAACTTGGCAGCTTGCAGAATTGTATTTTTATAGCAACTAATTTTGTTTCTTTTAATTTCATTATATAAGGACATAATAAACAATTGCTTTTTACGTGTCTCATATACTATTTATCTATTCTATGTGTTCCTGAGATCAGTTTTATCAATGTTAAACATGAAATGAGTATAGTACCCTTACATTATGTGTCCTAGTACTTTTTATCTTGTCAATATTTTACATGATTAAAAATAAATTCCCGCGCCTTTCTTCTTCAACACACCCACCCCACTCCTTAGAAATAATAAGATAATACTTAAAAAAAAATCCTTTATAATATTAGGTCCCAAAAAAATTATAAATTAATAATCTTTAGAAATTGAAACAATATTGTTACAATTTATTTTAAAATATGACTCTATAGTAGTTTGTTTTTTCTGTTCAAACATTTTGGAGTTCATCTCTAATTTTTCTTATTTCATCAATCAGTCCCGGTGTTGTATTTTTGAATTGTAACATAAAACCGTGAAGAGTTCTAGACGTCAAAAGTGCTTCCAGGTTCTAAACACACGGTATCATCTTTATCATCAATATTGTACACAATGATAAAGTTAATTGAATAGCCTAGTGAAAAAGGCTCTTACTAGTGACCAAAAAGTCCTGGTTCAAAACTCACTTCATTGCTAATTTACAAAAAAGAAACCTTTGTATACAATGATAGTAGACATAATTTCTCAATAAGATATGTATAATACGTTGATTATATACTAGTAATATCATTAAATAAACATTTTTTATGTTATTAAACTCTATGTATACTTATGCAAAAATTCTTTAAACTAATAAATTATTAATTTATCGATAAGTTAATAACTCTCTAAAATAACAAATTTTATCAGTCCTGACATTATTATTTATAGAGATTTTACCATAAGTAACATTCTGTAGTAAGGGCCAATGAAGTTCTTTTTGGTTTGAATTCTAACGCTCTAGGGAGCTATTGCTCTGTTCCCATAAATTACCACCAGCTGTTGTGATTATTAACGATATAATACTTTGATTTCATTTTGAATAATGAAAACATGAATAAATTTTATAATTAAAAATTGAAATTACGATGAAAATATACTTTGATGAAAATGGTATAAAAGGAATTGTGCATGATTTTGCTCTGGCGATATGAAAATCACTCTGACATTATCGCTAGCAAAAAAAAAATGAAAAAGAGGAAGTGTTATGAATATAGATGTCTTTTGGTTTAGAAATATTGATTATGTAATAAGTATATTCATTAGTTATGTGACCATTAGCATTCTATGAAGAAGCCTATAAATAGGACTTCAACACATTGTATTTGTACTCTTGAAGATTGCAATAAGATAATACTTTCTCCCTCTATCTTGTTTCTATCTTATTTTATTATATGTATTGTACTTTATTTATAACACGTTATCAGCACGAGTCTCTAACCAACTGAGGTATATTTAACCTTTTATATATTTATTTATTTGGTTGAAGTTTTGAGTGCCGGAAATCTTTATACATATACAGAATTTTGTTCCATTATAATAGAATATATGTTATTCCATTCCCTCATATACGTGCTTATGCAAGATAATCTTTATGTATGTTCATCTCGTTTAAATAAAATGGTTTGACAAATAACATAGTGCCGGAAACATTAATGTTACACTGCCGTTTTTTTTATTCTTATTTGTCCAGAAGACAATTTACTTATATTTATCTAAAATATAATTTGTTTATATTTGTACTATTTACTTATATTTATCTAAAATATAATTTGTTTATATTTGTACAGAAGACAATTTGTATTTGTCCAGAAGATAATTTGTCTTTATTTGTCTAGAAGACAATTTGTTTTTATTTATCAAGAAGACAATTTGTTTATTTGTTTAGATGACAATTTATATTTGTCCTGAAGACGATTTACTCATACATTCTATAACAGTATCGATTACTTTTGTTATTTAATTTTATATATGTTGATGTCGATTAATTTTATTATACTTATACGTTTTGTATAGTTCATGTATTACATTTGTATGTTCTATAACAATGTCAAAATTGTTATAATTGATCGGTCCGGAAGACGATTATCAAACACCTAAATCTCGAAGATTTATTGGTATAGTAATTAAATTAAAGTCCAGAAGACGAGTATATTGAATACCTATTGGTAAATTAATGAGTTACATAGGTGCCAATTATATATTTTGCGTATTTCATATGTTCCGTTGTAGACAACATTATTTATGATGAAGAATCATTGTGCACGATGGATAATCATTATGCGTATTTCATATATTTCATATGTTACATAGGTGCCAATTATCGGTATGTTTCGTTTCAGAAATTCAACTGATTCTTCCGAACATTTTGATTTTTAAGTACATTATCTATGATGTGTTAGATCGATATAATATTGAAATTAATCGATATAATATTGAAATTAATCGGTCTAGAAGACGATTATTAACTACCTAAATTTCAGAAATTTATGGGTAAATGAACATGATATTTAGATCAAGGTGTGGAAGAACATTTTAGAACACAATTGTCCAAAACTAATATTTCATCCCTGAAGCGATGATGTTGGTGTTATGTGTTCCTTCAATCTGTAATTATCGATCATACTTAATCGGTCCAGAAGATGATTATCCGGTACCTAAACCTGAAGATTTAATGGTAAATAATGTGATTTTTATATCAATGTCCGGAAGGAAATTCTAGAAAATAATTATTCAGAACAAATATTTCATCCCTAAAGTGATGAAAATATCTCTACATTATTTGATATTCACAATAGTCCAGGAGACTTGTTAAAAATGTTTATTTTTGAGTGTTTACACTTGTGATCAGTCTGGAAGACTTGACTATGTATCAAAATACGAAGAAGATTTTGTGATTGCTAGAAAGAATACTAGTGTCCTTATTGTATTGAGAATAAAATATATTGAATCTTATGGATCACTTATGACACTAAAGGACTCATATAAGTTGAATTCAATATAGATGCTTTGTTTTTGAAATGCATACGATCAATTAATGGTCTAGAAGTACCTTACATATTGAATAACATTGTTACTATTGAAATTGTGGTGATTGTTGTCATATAAATTTTATATGTACAAATGATTTATTGATCTCGGTTAACTTAATTGAATAAATTTATTATGGTTAAACATACGACAAAACAAAAAATACAAGTATATTATTGAAGGCTCTGGAAGAGCTAGTATTTTCTTATATAGTAACAAAATTATTGAAGGCCCCAGTAAAGCTAATGTTTTCAATAATATAAGCAAAATTGATTTGAAGGCTCTCGAAGAGCTAGCATTTCTCAATAATATAACAAATGTATTAAAGGCTCCAGAAGAGCTAATATTTGACAATAATGTAACAATGTCAATTCAAGGCTCTCGAAGAGCTAATGTATTATTACTTGAAATATATACCTATTTGTATCAAACCTGGAGTTTGAGATTTACGATAACTTTGTTATTTTGTATGACCGGTTAGACCATCCCGGATCATGTACGATGCGAAGAGTAGTAATATGAAACTCAATTGAATGCTAACTAGAGAGTCAATTTATTTATCAAGTTTAAAGAGTTTTGTGAGCTACATGTTGTAAACTCCCAGTTGATTGTTAGGGGCATGTTGTAGTACATGCATACACCCTTAATTGGTTGTTGGAAAATGTTATACTAGGTGCAGTTACACATGTTCCGCATCAAGCCGAAAAGTTATCATACAACTCCCCTTATATAGTTGGTTTGGTCAGAAACCAAATGTAATACCCTTAAAATTTGACCGTGCATCGTATAATTTCAACAATATGCACGATGGATGAGTGATTCGAATTTTCATCAATACCTATAAGGTATATACATTTATATACTCGGAAATAGTAATTTTCCGTTGTAATGTATCAATGTTTTCAACATTGAGGGGGAGAGAATATACAACTGGAAAATTATACTGAAATATCCTTATATTATATGATCCTCAAAATGAGTAAATATGAACTAGAAGTTCAAGAGATAAATATGAACCAGAAGTTCAAAGGATAAATATGAACAACAACTTCAAAGGACATTTATGAACCACAAGTTCACTACCAAACAAATTTCTGACTTCAAAATAATAATGAAATTGTATACCAGTTGTAAAACTCAAGTTAGAGTGAAGGTTCCTGAAGAACCATTATATATCGAATAGTTCCACCATTTGAAAGCTAAAATAATAAATATTTGATGATGGTCTAGAAGATGAACACTTCCAGAAGAGGTTGATGACTAATATATCTCATGAATAAGTTAAAGATATTACAAATGTCTGGAAGACATTTACATGCTAATATTCATGAATATAATGAGATCTCAATTATCTTGAACATGGTGGAACGAGAAAGGAAAACGAGATTGTCGACAAGAAATATTGCATACAAATAAAAAACTCCATATGATGCAAGCAATATGAGGATCTTAAGTCTTTAAGTGAATAGACATATATTTATGAATGGCCAAAGAGAAAAGACGCAATCAAGAGTAAACTAAACTCATTGTATAAGGTGAGAAATTTAGACCTGAAGTCTAAGAAACTATGATACGGTTACAATTATATTGGGTATTGCTAAACTCACTATACAATTGAGAAATTTAGACCTGAAGTCTAATGAAACATGAAATTAGTGCATTATATGTGTTAGGTGGGTACTTGTGAAAATAACTGAAGTAAGTTTTGTCACAAAGTATTGGTACCCTGATGCACTAAATGATTTATACGGTGTCACAACACACCTATTGATAAAGGGTATTAAAGTTATATATGTTTGGTAGCAACAAAATATATACTCTTGAAATGCGTATACGACTTATATTATATATAGCATGCTAAGAATAAATATACATGAAAACATGTAAAGAGATGTATGATGCGTGAAGCACATATCTGTACATTTATGGTGCTTGAAGCACATATCTATGTTCCCGGGAACTTAACTCAGTTGAGTTAATATGATAAATACTTGAATAAAGTGAAAGCCATCCGGAAGATGGATTACAGTTCGAACTGCATTGTTAGACATTTTTGCATTGTCTTTCTATTTAGTTTCACGTGAATATATAAATTTATCGATAGTATGTCATATATGCTTTATTTTGCAGTATTATTACATGCAATGTGATTATATGATATATTTGTTTGTTTATTATGTGGGGTCAAACGTTTGAGTTAATTTGTGTGAGTTGATGTGAATCTTACGTATCTTCATTTGATACTTATATAATTACTATTGTTGATAACTTGAATATTCATGATATCACTAAAGATCCGATTCTAAATTATAGAAATTTCAGAAGAGTTCTCAATTACTAAATTACCATGAACGAATAGTGCAGTGACTCTAGAAGAGTTCTCAATTGCTAGACTATTGTCTACAAAAAGGATTTGGAATCAAATACCTTGTAAATGTGAAACAAGCTAATTCAGCTTAGTCTTGAGGATCGAAAGATATGAATTTGATCTTGGAGAATCAATTTTAATGTATATCTTACAAAGGAAACATGATTGTGTGACCATGCAAGATAAGTGATAATGGCATGATTTGGACATGATATTGATGATTTCATCAGGGGGAGACATGATATGCATTGTACTCTTTTTCCCTTCACTGAGTTTTTTCCCACTGGGTTTTTCTTGGTAAGGTTTTTAATGAGACAATTACTTGAGACATGTCTAAGGAGAAATAACTCTCTTTTCCACTAGGTTTTTGTCCACAAGGTTTTCCTAGTGACTAATTAACCAAAGAAGGTTATGAGAATGATATTATATGACATTGTATTGAATGTAAAGATGAGGAAGCTAACTTACGATAATGAAAGTATTATTGGAACTCCTGAAGAGCATCCAAAAGTAGTAAATTTATTGAAGAGCAAATTTGCTATAAAATATTATTGATATGTTTCATTGAGCACCATGTTATATATCATTAGATATGAATAAATGCGCATTATTAATATGAAGAGAAAATGCAAAAGAATTATTTGGTCCTGAAGTACCATATAATATATACTAAAGAAGTGATATGTTTTGTTTGTCATACAAAATCACAATTAAGATATTGAGGCAGAGTACACCATTTATCAATACAAAAGTTTAGAGAAATTTAAATGCACAATAGATATGCGATTGTTCTAGTAGAACATATTCAATTTATTGGAAAACTGGTTGTGCAGATGCATAATACTTATATGATCTATGTTGAAAGATCACATACAAAGTGAATATTTGGTGTTGATATATTTCACTGAGTTTTATAAAACACTATATTAACATCATCACCTAAACACGCATAAATTTTAAATACACGAAGAAAATTGTGAATGCATTTGAGTGATAAATTTGATCCAGAAGATCATATTACTTGTGTTTTGTAATATGAAAATTGGTCCCATTGACCTTGATTGAGAAAATGATTTTGCAAGTATGACACAACCGAATAAGGATATATCAAATGGGATATAACAAAACATATCATCAAAGTTCTTCTTTATGGATAACGAATGTTACATCGGTTATGTGACAATTTGGAAGATGTTGTCACTAAACTACTCTATGACAATTTGGAAGATGTTGTCATTAAACTACTCTCTACCTCAACCATGAAAGATCATCCAAGATATGGACTACGTCGACTAAAGGATGTAAAATGATGTAGTCATGAGGGGGAGTTAATACGCGTTGTACTCTTTTTCCTTGATCCAGGTTTTTGTCCCAAACGGGTTTTCCTATCAAGGTTTTAATGAGGCAAC
This sequence comes from Echium plantagineum, assembly GCA_003412495.2. NCBI lineage: Eukaryota > Viridiplantae > Streptophyta > Magnoliopsida > Boraginales > Boraginaceae > Echium > Echium plantagineum. Next base: position 45,940 of record QFAX02000164.1, read on the forward strand.
ATTATATGCGTATATTGGGAATGATGCACTCTTTTTCCTTCACTAGGATTTTATCCTATAAGGTTTTTCCTAGTAAGGTTTTAACGAGGCATGTTCTTGATTATTAGACATCTAAGGGGGAGTGTTATGAATATAGATGTCTTTTGGTTTAGAAATATTGATTATGTAATAAGTATATTCATTAGTTATGTGACCATTAGCATTCTATGAAGAAGCCTATAAATAGGACTTCAACACATTGTATTTGTACTCTTGAAGATTGCAATAAGATAATACTTTCTCCCTCTATCTTGTTTCTATCTTATTTTATTATCTATATTGTACTTTATTTATAACAGGAAGAAAGTATTGAGGGTATTTTAATGGCTTTTTTTCATCTAGGCCCTTGAACTCATTCAAAAATCCCAAATCAGCCCTTGTCACTTTTTTTTTCCCAAATAGGCCCTTGGACCCCAAAAATGGCACATGAACTTTCATTTTTTGCACTTTTACTGACTTTTTCCTATTTTTGACTTTTTAAAATCCTTAACCCAAGGGCAAGTTAGTCATATTGAAAATATGAGTTTTTGGAGGGAAATAATCGAGAAAAGTTCGGGTGCCATTCCGGAAAAAAAACATTTAAGCGCCAAAATTGAAGAAAAAGTTCAGGTGCCAAACAAAAAAAAAATATTTTGACATTTTCGAACTCGAATTCATGTGTGTATTTAAATTGTATATTCGATATTCGGATTCGATTTTTTAGATTAGAAATATAAATAAATATAATTATTCATAATAACTTAATTTTTTTTTAAAACCCCCCCCCCCCCCCGCACCCCCCCCCACACCAAGAACACCTGTCCCCCCTCCCCCCCCACCCGTCCCCCCTCCCCCACCTCAAGAACAGCAGCGCCCGACCCCCTCCTCCTGCAACAGAACAGCAGCCGCAACCGCCGCCGCCCCCCACCCACACCCCACCTGCGAACAGCAGCCCCAGACCCCCCCCCCCACCCGCCCCCCTCTCCCACCTCAAGAACAGCAGCACCCGACCCCCTCCTCCTGCAACAGAACAGCACCCCACCCCTCAAGAACAGCAGCAGCCGCCGCCGCCGCCCCCCACACCCACACCCCACCTGCGAACATCAGCCCCCCCCCACCCCACCCCACCCCACCTGGGAACTATTATAATTATTCACCAATTTGAAATATGGTTGATACTCAATTTTCTTGAAATATTTTGTAAATTGTTATTGTTAATATTAAGGGCATCAACATTTTTCTTGATTTGAATATGATTTTTATTGGATTATGGGGTTTGATTTTTCATGATGGATTCAAGAAAAAAGAAGGAGCATTAAAGATGATGAAGAAAAAAATAGAATCTTTATCTATATGGGATGAAGAAAATGGAATAAAGTTAAGAACTTATAGTGGTGGTGGTGAACAAAGATGATGGCAGCGATGGTGAAGGAAGGAACTCATAGTGGCGGTGGTGAACAAAGATGATGGCAGCAATGGTAAAGGAAATGGGTGGGTGTGGGTGTGGGGGTGGGGGTGGGGTGAAAGGTTGAAGATGATGTTTTTAATAAGGTTGGGTTAAATATTTGAGGTTGGGTTAGTTTATAATTAGGTTGAGTTAGTTTTTTATGTGGTTAGACTAATTTGCCCTCTATCTAATATTTAAAATTAGAGAAAAAAATTTTAAAAAAAGTTCAGGTGCCATTTTTGGGGTCCAAGGGCCTATTTGGGAAAAAAAAGGTGACAAGGGCTGATTTGGGATTTTTGAATTAGTTCAGGGGCCTAGATGAAAAAAAGCCTATTTTAATACATTGAAAGGAGATGTGGTATTTTGACAATTGGGCATAAAGTTGGGTCGTTTTCTCCAAATAGGATATAAGCTAAACCTCAGCTCCTACGGCCCATATTGGTATGAAGTAATGCCCAATGTGCATTCGTTTTGAACGTGTTGAAAACTTATATTTCATTATTTGACCGCCCTAACAACTATAAATGGAGTCCGGATCTTTTGCAACACTTTCAGTGACACTCTCTGTTACACTTTTATTATTTATTTATTTTTTTAAATTTTCAAGCATCATATCTATATAATTATGTTGTTATAGACATATATTACTATATTTGATTCAAAATAATTTTCATTTATATTTGTAGAGGCAAATATTTGACTATTCGTAACTTTTATCGTTAAAAATTAAAAATAACAAAATTATGTCTTACAAAGCAAAAATAACCAATTTTTTTAATTGGATGTGGTAGTAAATAATATTATGAAGATTATTTGTTAAGGGAGTATGCTTGAAAAAAAGAATACTCCAATTATAATTAGTTAGTTTTAATTTTTTGTTCTTAAAGTGCAATGTATTAATATCAATGATACATCATATTATATGATCTAGGTTGCTTGCTGGTGACGTAACGTTTAGAACGGTCATAACCTTCGTAACGGATTTACAACATTAATATGAAAATAATTATCCTATTAATGACCATCACAATGAGGTTTGAATTCAATCATTTGAATGATTATAATAAGTTTATTACACCCTCCGTCCCTAAATGATTGCTACATTTGACTTTACATAGTCAAACTTTAAAAGCTTTGATCATTGATGCTCATTAAATTTGTAATAGTAAAGAGATTGTTTCCAAATTGATGCAGAGTGCAAATAGCAATGTCTGAGTAAATTGCTAGATTGTGTGAGTAATACTATATTCGCTACTAGTGGATACAATCCATGAGCTATCATTTTAGACGTTACATTGCTAGATTAATAGTCATCTGTAACCGCAAAAGCTCGAGTAAATTGCTAGATTGTGTGAGTAATACTATATTGTAATTCGTTTTGAACAAAGAAATCTACTATAATTGCTATAAGATACCGCTACATTAGCTAAAACAAGTGTAGCTATCTCACTGAGATAATAGTAGATTTCAGTGATACAGATGGAGTATCGTCGTGACCCTTGTGATGCATGTAGGGCCGATCACCAAGTTTGTCACACGGCCTGTGTGTTTCGTGCCGACTATCATCCCACAAGCAACTTCGGTTATGAACGCATTCAAAAACTGAAGACTGAATACTGTATGAGTCGAATAAGGTTACAACTCATCAGCGTGCCTCAACAAGATAGAGGACATGCCATCACAGCATTGCTGGATACGATCCCTCTGAAGTGTACAACAGAGGTGGAAGCTGCCCTCATGATTTCGCGTCAAGCGAACACAATTGCAAGTCTGAATGCTGAGGCAGCCCGGAAGGATAAGAAAATTGCTAAGCAGGCCCGGAAGGATAAGAAAATTGCTAAGCAGGCAAAAAAAATGGCTAAGCAGGCTAAAAAGATTGCTAATTTAGAAGCCGAAATTCATGCTTTGAGGCTTGGTCAGCAGATCTGAGGTGAAAATACTCGTTGCATTTTCTACTTTTTAGTTCCGTCCTCCAGACTTGGTCCTCAGAATTTGAGGTGAAAATAATGTAGTCTCCTTGCATTTGGATATCTACTTCCGGTTGGTTCAGTGTCATCATAAACTGTACTTACTGGCCTCCGAATTTCTTTGTATTAAATTATGTCGCTATATGCCATTTCAGCTTATGTGATCAGGGGTTATCTGTTCCTGTGATTATATCATCTTTGCCCAAAGTGATTATCATTTTACATTTTTAGTCGATATTCCATTTTTGCTCCTGTTGAACCTGAGTACCTGACATGATATGGACAGGATATTGCTATGGTGCTAACTGCTAAGTAAGGGGTTCTAAATATTCATAATCTGCATAGTGGTGTACATGACTATTATTTGTGAAAGTTTTCCTTTATGCTACTTCGCCATTATGAAAGAATTCGTTGATTAGCAGCCATATCGTTTGAACCATAAGTATCAACTAATACGAATTATTTGTCTCGAGGATGCCTTTCAGTAGTGTAATCCTTAGGCGATGTAGTTCTGTATTAGTTTTGGCTTGTGCACATATTCTAATATGTACCATTCGCTGCACTAAGGTTATCCATGTTATCTGGAATGTGAAACTTCCTGCATCCATGCTGTGGGTTCATGTTAATGCTAATCTTTCTCATGTTATATTATGGTGAATTGAGTAGTTGAACCTTATAATTCACTAGAAGAGTCTAGGGTGGGATTTCTATAGTTTGGTGGAGTTCCAACATAACCAATTTCCAGGTTCTTGGCTGCTATAAAGGATCAATCAATATGGTTGACAATTCCTGGTGTCTGTTGGTCCATCTCATCCTTCGAAGTATACCAAGTTTCGACCTTGCTTCATCCAACAATTGTCTTTCTACTATACCTTGTTGTGCTCAGTCCATCTCTGTTCTTAACTCCTTGTTCTGCATCAATCGGTATGATTGCACTCAGTGTGATCTGGAATACCTGATGAATTCTGCGTTTCCATCTTGTGCAGTGTATATGAGTCCTGCGTTTCCATCTTGTAGAATTCCACTAGATTGACTAGAGAAATTTAACTACAGTATGTTATGTCTATGTGTTCGCAATGCTTTTGCAAAAGGAAAACCTGTATTTCTTTTTCCTTGTGCAGACAGATGCATTGTATTGGAACTTTGGTGTGTGGTTCACTTAACTTTTAAGTAGGTGATGCCCTTACTTATAACTTGAGTGTGCTGTCCGACCTCCTAAAAAGCCTGATGCTCCAATACCTGATGATGCAACTATTAATGCGATATAGCCTTTTGATCTTATGTCAGCTAATAGTACTTTATATAGGAAGCTTTTCCCTGTGCCACCTGGTCCATCTATGAAGTATGCTCCGCCATCTCCATTCATGGCCTTGGTGAAGATGATATCGAATACTATTTTCTGTTTTCGATTCAGTTGTTTTACTGCAAGCAAATCTTCTTCTGGAATATTTTTTCAGAACTGATTTCTCTTGTGAGTCGCTCATAGTCAGATGTTACATATTTGAAAGAGATAACATGGAATTCATCTATATTCCTACCCAATGAATCGAGCTTGTCATTTATTCCTTCGAGAACCTTATGCAGTAGTTGTCTCTCTAATAATTGGAACTGTGCCTGAGTCTTTCGGAAATCTTCTGCCATATGTTCATAGAATGTATCACAAAGAACTCCATTAAGTAGAATCCATTAACAAGTAACAATGAATCAAAGGAGGTGGGACACCGCACATTGTTAAGTAGAATCCTTGAGTAGTAGCGTTCATGGTCAATGGGGTTGACTGAACACAATCTACCTATCACAGTTCCTTTTTGTCTTTTCATCCTAGCCCGACTTTGTTTGTCCGATACATAGTATTTGGGGAATTCCTTGTACAACTTGGATTAAAATCTCCACATGGTCCGTGAATCATATGCTTGACAACTAGGTGTAAAGATAAAGATCTTGTTCTTTGTCTTGAAGTTCTGCACTGACAATTCGATCATATGCCTCTGAACTTAAGTATTTGTAAGATGGCTTCAGAATAATAAGAAAGTGTGTGTGAGGCAAGCCGCGCTTCTGGAATTCAACAACATGAACAACTGACTCATAGTACTGCACTTGATAACTGTGGCCTGATTCAGTATAGACTCTTATATCCCACGGTTCAGACCTATTGCTCTCCCCGGTTTCATCTTCTATCCATATGTTTGCCTATGATGTTCTTTATCCATGTAGCAGCAGACTATAGTAATGTATTTACCCTAATAGATACCTCAGATAATAATGTCAGAAATAGACCATAACAAGATACTTAACACATAGAAGCTGTTTTTGTTTATGAACAGATGACTAATGACAATATTATATTCTAATACATACGTTCCATCATTGAGCTGAGTAATAAACTTGTTATTAACACATATATGAATTTGTTATGATCGAAACGAAGAACATAAGCAGCTAAACGAAAGCAAAGAATGAAAGACATAAGCAACAAAACCTATGGATACAGTCTGATGACTTAGAAATCAGATAAGAAAATATCAAGTTAGCTGTTTGTTGCAAGTGCAAAGTGTATGTATATATATAAGTATATAGTTATAAACTACACACAGGATATTGTTATTAGATCATGGAAAACAAACCATGCACCTTCAACATACACTTGTTTATGCTGCAGATCAACTCAAAATCCATATTTTAATACTAAAATGTGGTCATTTATAACAACTTGAGAATCAAATTTTATGGATGTGTATTTTCTCAAATGAAATTCAATACACACATTTTCATTAGAGTCAAATTTGATCAATAATTTTCATTAACCATTAAGAAATAATATAGTCATATGATATCTTGTTAGATTTGTCTCATATATATTTTTGAACTATCAACTTTTTATAATTTTTTCATATGTAGATAGGAGATATTCATGTTTGAAATCGTGTTTTGTTGACCATGAAAAGTCAAAATGTACCAATCATTTAGGGACGCAGGTAGCACAAAATATTTATACTACACACTCTATACAAAACTCTATTTGTCCCAAATTAGAAGTCCAATTACTGTGGGTGTTCTAGACAAGTTCTCAAATATGGTGGAGTTTCATCGAGGTGATAGTAAGAAGCTCAAGAAACGTAAGAAAGAAACAATTACAGGTATATAATATGTATGCTACTTGCTTATTTCGTATGCCGAAAAAAGAATATACTCCCTCTGTTCCTATTTACTTGATCATTTGAAACTTTTTTACTTTTTCAAAATACTTGATCATTTGTATTTCCAATGCACCTTTAAAGTTATTTTCTTCTTTTTACCCTTTAATAAAGTAATAATACTTCAACATATTTTTTACTTTTTGAGGATATATTAGTAAACTCTCTTCATTATTTAATAAAATGCTTTTTCTCTAAGTGATCAAGTAAATAGGAACGGAGGGAGTATATACTAGTTAGATTGAGCAACAGTTTAAGAAGGGTCGAGATTTTGTTCCTTAATCAATTCTAGTACAGTGTTGAGTTGTTGTTGTCCGGTTGTCCCTCCTCCGTTATGGTGGACAACTTTTTGCCGCGGAGACTGGACGAAATCCGGATGAAATTTAAAGATTGAGAAAAATATATAGTCTCGATAAGGACACAAGCAGGTATCGAGTTACCCCAAATTTCTATTTAAAAGAAATATTTTAAGGTATCTGCAACTAGGCCTGTGAACAAACGTTAATATTCGAAACGGTTCGACGTATTTGGCTCGAAAAAGCTTGATTTGAAGTGCGATTCGACATGTCAAACCTCAAACCAAATATAAAAGGTGGATATTCGTCAAACCGAGCCAAACGGTGCGAAAAAGCTTGGCTCGATTCATTTATGTCTATCTCTTTTATATATATATATATTACTCCCTCCGTCCCTAAATGATTGTCACATTTGACTTTTGGTGGTCAATAAAACACAATTTAAAATATAAATATCTATTATTTTAAATGCAAAAAAATTATAATAAGTTGATATTTCAAAAATATATATTGAGACGAATCTAACGAGGTCCCACAAGACTATATTATTTCTTTTCGTTTAGTGAGAATTCGTGATCAAATTTTGTTGTAATTGACCACAAAAGTCAAAATGTGACAATCTTTTAGGGACGGAGGGAGTATATAATATAATTATATATGTAGTAAAACGTCTATAAATTAATATTCTATAAATTAATAATCTCTCTAAGATTATAACTTGCCATTCTATTGTTATGTTTTAACGTTTAAAATTGTTGTCTATTTAATTATCAAGCCGCACATTTTCAAACGGTTTGGCTCGAATCAAGCCAAATATCTTATTGAAATTTCCTTCAAACCTCAAGCCAAACTAATTTTTTAGATATTTGACCAAATCAAGCCAAATCAAACCTTAGGTCAAAATAAATCAAGCCAAACTCAAATATGTCAACTGTTTGGCTTGATTCGGCTCGATTACAGGCCTATCTGCAACAAGATTTAATTGTCAAAATGCAACCTGGAAATACTTTTCAATAATAGTCTTATATTGGTCAATGAAATTAATTATGGTTAAAGTATAACATATATATTATATAAATATAAAATATAAAAAACAAACGAGCGGGTATTCGAGCAGCCCCGGGTTTTCCAAATCGGGCATCGAGTAAAAAGAATTACTCGAGTATCGCTTGATAAGAATACGAGCATGTAATGGACCCGGGTTTTCCAAGTCGGGTAACGAGCGGATTCCGAATTATCCGGTCCTTTAATACCCACTATATGCCAGAGGTGCGGACCGGTTTTGCCGGATTTTCCACTATTAAAATAAACGAACAAAAACTTTCCGATATCCATATATTGAGATCCGAAACCGCACCTGCAGTTCCGTTCGGATTTCCGAGGGTTCTCGACTTTCACTGTTAGGCTTGTGAATTTGTGTTAAATGAAACACAATAAAACCTTATCCCAAAATCTTGAATTGCATGATTAATCACATTATGTAAAATGAAAATTATAATCTACATACCTCTTGCAATTTAGACGCAGATATTATTATTTGAAATATGCCAGAAGTGTTGTTGATTTCCGAGAGTTTCCCTCAAAGGTATGAAGATGGTTTCTTTGTCTTTGTCTATAAACTTTACTTTATGTGTTATTGTAATGTTTGTGATGATTCTTTTTTATGGACAATAGAATCTATTTATAGGTAAAGAAAAGACCACCATCATCTCAAACTTAAATGTAATATTAACCTCCATGAAGGCTAATTATGACGTAACGTTTAGAACGGTCATAACGTTCGTAACGGATTTACAACATTAATATGAAAATAATTATCCTATTAATGACCATCATAATGAGGTTTGAATTCAATCATTTGAATGATTATAATAAGTTTATTACTCCCTCCGTCCCTAAATGATTGCTACATTTGACTTTACATAGTCAAACTTTAAAAGCTTTGATCATTGATGCTCATTAACCAATAAGAAATAACTGACTCGTTTTCGTTCAAGCCTGAGGTCGGTGAAGTTGAAATAACTGACTCGTTTCCCTTCAACTTGACTGGGCTCGAGTCTTTAATTGTCGAAATGCGAATTTAAAAATTCTCTTCAATACTAGTCTTATATTGGTCAATGAAATTAATTATGATTAAACTTTTAACATTTACATTATATAAATATAAAACATATAATATAAACGAGCAGGTTATCGAGCGGCCCCGGGTTTTCCAAATCGGGTATCGAGTAAAAAAAGTTACTCTTGTATCGCTCGATAAGGATACGAGCGGGTAACGAACCCGAGTTTTCCGAGTCGAGTAACAAACGGCTTCGAATTACCCGGTCCTTTAACAACACAACACATCATTATCATATTCCATCATTCAGTAAAGGCTGGCGATATTGCCAGAGCAAAATTTGATGATCTACCTATTTTAGCCTTTCAAATCAACTATTCAATTATATCACTTGTATTTGGTATTTAATTAATATATTCCCTTGCAACTAGAATTAATTTTTAAAATCAATAATAAATGAGCATATTCCATATTTACATCCTTAATATTAGTGAATCACCATAATATGCGAGATTAAATAGAAAAAGGTGATCAAGTTCAACTACTCAATATGTGTTATATCTACTCCATATCTCTTTATGAACCCAATATTCAACGGAGCAAAGGGCGACCGAAGAAGAAAAATAAAAGTTCAACGAAAAGAAATCCTTTACGATTCGAAATCGTAAAAAAGCTCGACAAATGTTCTCATCCTCATAGTTAAAAAATTGTTAATTTAAACATAGTAGTTTTTGCTTTAATTTAATGAATGTTGCAAGGAAATTACTTTGATAAATTGGTTCAGAATTTCGATCTGTTCATATAAAGTATCTTGGTCAATGAAATAGGTCGTCAAAACATTTTTTGCTTCCTCCAAGATTTGTCATTTTTTTGAAGATAAGAAGAGATATATGTAGTAGTTAGAAGTTGATCACATTCTCTATTTTAATCTCGCAGATCATGGTGATCTATTTGTTCAACTTAATAAATTTGACAGATTCACAATATTTGTTATCATTAATATGCTAATATTAAGGATGTAAATATGGAATATGCTCATTTATTACTGATTTTAAAAAATAATTCTAATTGCAAGTAAATAGATTAATTGAATAACAAATCTTAGTGATATAATTGAATAGTTGACTTGAAAGGCTAAACTAGGTAGATCATCAAATTTTGCTCTGGCAGAATCAAAATTGCTCTGGCAATATCGCCAGCCTTCAGTAAAATGCATAATATATATTAAAATCCCAAATTCTCACAATGAACCCTGATACTTTTACAGATGCTGGTCAATATCATACCATACTTGAGAACTAAAGAGGAGTTAATTAAGAGATCACTTTAATTATTTTGCAATAAATATAAAATTAAGATATAGAAACAAAAACAATAATCGACAAAAACCCAAAATTCGAATATTTGATCCACTTAGAACACTATAAATAATGTGATTAACAATGGAAATATGAAGAAAGTTAAATTAGTCAATTTGTTCAAGTAACACTATAAAAGGGGAGTTGTTGTTCACTTATTTATCTTTTACTCCTCTCTAGCATAAGTCGATTTGTTATCATAAAAAGGGGAAATTTTTTGACCGATAAGTTAGCATCTAAGTTTTTGATGCATAACAAAGCATAATCGAAGCAATGCGTGGGTATCCTTTGATGGGAAGAGAAGGCAGCAACTCTCCAGAGGAGATTCGGTGAGGATATCTATGAGCGAGCATCCTCTTCCAACTGTAAACAAGTATGACCAGACCGGTGATTGGTTTCACAGCTTAATCCGTTGCCTTAATTGGAATGAAAGACAAGATCAGAAGGCACTTTGAAAGTCCAATCTGGGGCTGGTATGAACCTTGTGTATATTACATTATTACTGTACAGTTATGAGGTGTAGATTTCACCTATTAGAAAGCTAACAATATAGATTAGGAAAATTAAGTACCGACGTCTATTCTTTTAATCAAGTGATATTGTATAATTGAAATATCAAAATTGTATCATGTGCATACCCACCATAGTTTTGGTACATATATGATATGATCTTCGTCTTATGTATCAGTTACTCCATTATTTGCGTCTTTTACATACTTTATTACAATGCTTAAAAGCCTACAGGCCCTATATTATCGCTTATATTCAATTCGGTTGATCTGAGCTAGAGTCTTAACTCACCCAAGCCAAATTGTGCAAGTCAGTTGGTGTAGCTTGGCTCAGGCACCACTCTAATTACCATTAAGCTCAGGGATGATCTCGTTTCTTCGGTGTCACATTTATTGATACATAAAACATCATCACGAGTGACGAAAATATGAATTGATAAATATGAATATATGATGGGGAAAGAAGACATGTGCAATATAGTATCCAGAATTCATTTTAGGTTGAGAAGTGAATTGGTATCTGAAACACAGAACTGATAGAATTTAGATAACATGGAGATACATAGTTTTGAATTGGTCATATGCCATAAAACATAATGCATTATGTACAAACTTTATAAACTGATGTATCTTATAATTTTTGCATAATACTTGCATGTAATGAAATTCAACCCGTACTCTGTTTAGGCGGGAGCCTTTACGCGAAAATGAGACATGTTATTGTTTGCGATTGAAGTTGCTAAAACATCAGTTTCTCCTGCTTAGCCTGACCATCAAACCATCTTTCACTTGGAGTATGACAGAAGTTTTAGGGGACACGGGATGGTTTTCGACAACCTCAACATGGTAATAATATAGAATTGAAGCTGCAACCATCTTCATCTGAATAAACGCCATTTCTTTTCCAATACAACTCCTAGGTCCAGCATTGAAGGCTGGGAACTTGAAAGAGGGTTCATGTTTAGATGTGCCGCGCTCAGAAATCCACCTTTCAGGCTTGAAATCTAAGCAATCTTTTCCCCACACTGTCTCCATTCTTCCCACAGAATAGAAAGAAATCAGGACTTTCGTGTAAGGATTCAGCCGATGACCACTGGGCAAGAGATCAGTCTTCTCTGGAGCTTTGTGCTCCACAGAAAGAGGTGGGAATAGCCGCAGAGATTCACATAACGCCCCATGAAGATATACTAGTTGGTGAGCTTCTTGAGCCCCAAACAATCGCCACTCATTTTCGTCTTTAACAAGAAGTTTTTCCTTGATTTCCTTCAAAATATTGTATTCTGTTTCGGGGTTCTTAGATATGAGCCAGAAAAGCCATGTGAGAGTTGTACTAGTGGTGTCTCTTCCAGCAAAGATCAAGCTCAAGAAAGTATCCCTCATCAACTTGTTCAGATCACCAGAGGCCTCAAATCTGCAGTTTTCTTCATATAATTTCAAGAAAACAGCGAAGAAACCGAATTCCTCGGGATCACCTTTCAGGGCACTTCTCTCCAACTCTCCTCTCTTCAATGAAATAGCATGATAAACAAATTCATCAAAAGAAGTCCAACCTTTCATCAATTGCCTCTCTTTTCCAATCCGAAGCCATTTCTGCAACTTCCACACGCTTTTTGGCAATATATGTCTTCGAAACAAAGCATCCGCAACAACATTGAAAGCTTTTTCACAAGGTATAAAAGGCAAATCAATGGAAAGACAACCAGGATCATAATCAAGTAACAACATTGAAATACTATCAAAAGTGAACCTCTGAAATATGTCCTGCAGATCGAACTTAGTTTTCGAGTCACAGAACTTTCTAAGAACTGGAAGCAACCCTTTCTCTATCACCCCCCACGTCGTTCCCTCCAATAACCGATGAAAATTTGCATGATTCATGAGTGCCATTGTGGTCTTTCTTTGCATCTCCCAAAGCTTATAATCAGCATTGAAAATCCCATCTCCAAGGATTTCGAAGATTTCCTTGAATTCGGGGCCTTTCGGGTAGTTTGAGAAGTTTCTGCTGAAAATATGATGAATATTAGCAGGATCACTTGTGAACAACATGTCTGAATTTGATAGCCAAAGTCCTTTGATAAGAAATGTCCCTCCAGTTTCTTTGAGTACTTCTGTAATAAAATCATGGATTCTATTAGCATTATGAGCAAGTGAAGGCATCATACCAAAGAAAGGCCAATTTATTGGTATTGCACTTCCATAAAACCTTCTAGTTCTCAAATAATAAAGAGAAATGATGGAGAAAACTATCAAGAAACATTCATAATATCCAATCATAGCCATTGGAGTGAAGTTTGTTTTCTTGAATTGGTTTCTACACTGTTTGGTTTATATACTGAATGAGTTATCGATATGGTTTCGGATAGTGGGCACGCGTTGCACTTAGGTCAACAATAGTGACAACGTAGCATTTGAGTTCTCGGTAGTGACACAATTTTTCTGCAAAGTTTAAACGGCATATAAGTTTGGTGATTAAAGTACAACAAATGTGTCATTTTATAGAACCAAAGTTATATTATTACTATTGAGGATCAAAGTTCAATTGGTAACGACACCATTTTAATAATTTACTTTATAGTTTTGAAGGTGGAAATATTTGGTTAAGAGAATTTAATACATTAAAAATGGTCCAGAGAAATGTTGGTCTTTGTATACCTATCAGAGTGGCAAATCTAGTTTTAGTGAATTAAATAAGATGAACATTATCATATGCTAAATAAATGCATAAAAGTAGCCATTTCCTAACTTTGATGGCATATAGGCATGGATTTAAAACTCATAGGCCAAATGATGTAATTTAATTTGCTAACAACATTTCAATTTCTTGCTTGTACAATTTATGTGCTTAATGAATTGTTTAAGTTAGGATGTTTAAGTTGGGTACAATTAATATTTGCATAAACAATTAAATTAAAAGAAACAAAATTAGTTGCTATAAAAATACAATTCTGCAAGCTGCCAAGTTTCAACATTTATTATCAACATCTCTTTATAAAAATAACTAAATCCTTAGAATTATCTTATCCATAGACCATAAATATCTCCAAATAAAATATGGTAAGCAAATCCCCTCATTGTACCACAATTTTTAAGGGAATTCAAAAATCCAAACAATATCATAACAAAAAGGAAAATATATTGGCTCTCAGGTAAAGTAAAAATTAACCAATTATGGATAGCATAATTTTAGAGATTTAGTTAGTGCTGCAAACAATTTTGGTGATAAACAATATTGCCAAATATTAATATGAGTTGCAATATATGAAAAAATTAATAGCCAAGCACCATGACAAATGGTGATAAATAATACTCCCTCCGTCCCTAAAAGATTGTCATATTTTGACTTTTGTGGTCAATTACAACAAAATTTGATCACGAATTCTCACTAAACGAAAAGAAATAATATAGTCTTGTGGGACCTCGTTAGATTCGTCTCAATATATATTTTTGAAATATCAACTTATTATAATTGTTTTGCATTTAGAATAAGAGATATTTGTATTTTAAATCGTGTTTTATTGACCATCAAAAGTCAAATGTGACAATCATTTAGAGTGTGTTTGGTATGATGGAATGGAATGAACTAAATAGGAATGGAATTGAATAACTTGGTTTGGTAGCTATTAATTAATTTTAATTCCATTCCCTAGTTAATTAAGATACCTCATTTGAGGTAATACCCATTACTCCCAATTTGGGGGTAATCACCCATTACCTAGTAGGAGGTAATCAGATCACAAAATAATAGGACACTCATACCCTCCACTATTGTTATACACGTTTCTATCTCTACCTTCTTTCTATCAGTTCAGGATTCTAATTTTTCTCTCAACTAATACAATATAAACTCAAATCATCAAATTTTGTAGTTCAGATCAAGAATCATCTTCCAATAGATAGAATTATTGCGGCCAATAGATAGAATTAAGGCGGTAAGTCATATTGCGGCCAATAGATAGAATTAAGGCGGTAAAAGACAACAACTCAACTATGAGCTTAAGAAAATTGAATTATTGCGGCCAATAGATAGAATTAAGGCGGTAAGTCATATTGCTCGGGATCACGAATTGACAGACGTGTTTTTCAGCCTAGATGAAAAGGATAGAGAAGTTATGATAATGGGGATACTTGGGGGAGATTTCTAAGTTATGTTATCTTAGATAGTTTTAGTACTATTTTTTATTAGTTTCGTTTTAGTTAGTTTGGTAGACCTTTTTAGTTGATTGCCACAATAATTTGTTTATGAAGACAATTTACTCGTTTGTTCTTATTATTTTGAAGTTTAATTGTGACACTTGGATTCATTAAGATATATGTGTTTTTATCAAATATGCGCTTTTGGAATTGAAATGTATATCACGTCCCTTTATTGCGTGTGAGCTCAATGAATTGTTTTTATCAGATTTATTGTGTTTTTGGTGAACATAAATACATTTATTTATGTTTCGTGAATATTGGTTCATTATTAGTGTATATAATTGAAATGTATATTACGTTTTAGTTGTTTATTATAGTGGTGAATGTTAAATCTTGAACTTTTCATATAAAGGATATATTAGTAATTTACTTATAACATGATTATTATAATGTCCTACCAAACCATGGAATGTAATGGTTAATGTGAATTCAATTGTATTACTACTTTCATACCAAACAAAGTAATCAAATTCATTAATTAATTCATTTCCTTTGTCTATTCCATTACGTTAGTCATTCCATTCCTACACCATTCCATTCCTGTATACCAGACCCACCCTTAGGGACGGAGGAAGTATATAATAGTAGAGAAATAATGATATTAATTTCCATATATAAAATAACTAATAACCAAATAACTTGATAATGGTGATATTTGGATATAGATATTCAAGACATAGAAAAATATAGCCTTATCTAGATAGATACCTATGGCACAATAAAAAGCTATTAAATTCTCGAGGTTCTTTATTTTCGTGTAATTTACATAATTTTTTGTCTAAATTTACATTTGATATTTAATTAATTCGATTTCATTGTTATAACAAGAATATTGTTCCATTCATTTGTGGAGTTAGACATTTTAGACGTTTGTCTGCCAATTTGTCAAGCAATAAATACGGCCGTTTAAAACAAATTAATAAATTAGTTGTTAAAATGAAACTAACAAATTGAATATGTGGTATTAAATGATTAGGCAAAAACCCTTTCATTAAATATCAATTATAGAATTGAAAAGTCAAGATTTAGAATAATTTAATAATAAAAAGTATGCTTAAGTATTTGTTTTAAGACTTTAAGTTTCTAAATTATGTACGTACCAATATATCATGTGAAATAATTGAAGAAAGATGCACGTATTAAAAGCATTAAATTTGGGCATGTGGGGTGGGGTTACAGTAAAAAAGACAATCTACTTCTGACTTCATCCAAGATTTGAAGCTTGTTGTTTTTTCTGGATATTACTCTTATTACTTTAATTATATAAAGTACATGTTGCAGGACTCCTTATATATCTCATGCTTCAAAATATTGTACATTTATATAGCGTGGGTAGTGCTGATAATAGATCAGATAAATTGGAAATTGGACCGGAATCGAACCAGTTTTTTCTGTCCGAAAATTCATCCATTAACAAATCGGTTCCGGTATCCAAGGTTGGATCCGGGATCCGAAACCGGATCCAGACCGAAAATCGGTAAGGGACCGATAGGATTTTTTTCTATATCTTGTCTCTTGTGAAATTGAAAACTATTATGTCCTTTTATTTATTCTAGACGATATTAATTTTGGATATATTTCTGTTTCGATACAATTTTGAATTATGGATTCATTTTCAGACATTGGATAAAATTTTAAATTTTGGATACAATTTCGGATCTCAGACATGACCGGATCGAACCAGATTGGTCCGATTCTGGATTAAAAGGTAATCGGACCGGTTCCAGCCGGTTTTGGTCCGGTTCTGGAATGCCATCCGAAACTAGTTTCGGTCCGACTCCGGATGAACCAAAACTGGAACCGGTCCGGTCCCGGATTGGGTGAGAACCGTCCGAACCGGACCGGTAACATCACTAAATTCGTGGGTTGATGATAGTGTAAGTTATTATGCGGCTTTTTAACCGTTTGATCGTTGAGCTACCTAATTGCTTTTTACGTGTCTCATATACTATTTATCTATTCTATGTGTTCCTGAGATCACTTTTATCAATGTTAAACAATGAAATGAGTATAGTACCCTTACACTATGTGTCCTAGTACTTTTTATCTTGTCAATATTTTACATGATTAAAAATAAATTCCCGCCCCTTTCTTCTTCAACACACCCACCCCACTTCTTAGAAATAATAAGATAATACTTAAAAAAAAATCCTTTATAATATTAGGTCCCTAAAAAATTATAAATTAATAATCTTTAGAAATTGAAACAATATTGTTACAATTTATTTTAAAATATGACTCTATAGTAGTTTGTTTTTTCTGTTCAAATATTTTGGAGTTCATCTCTAATTTTTCTTATTTCATCAATCAGTCCCGGTGTTGTATTTTTGAATTGTAACATAAAACCGTGAAGAGTTCTAGACGTCAAAAGTGCTTCCAGGTTCTAAACACACGGTATCATCTTTATCATCAATATTGTACACAATGATAAAGTTAATTGAATAGCTTAGTGAAAAAGGCTCTTACTAGTGACCAAAAAGTCCTGGTTCAAAACTCATTTCATTGCTAATTTACAAAAAAGAAACCTTTGTATACAATGATAGTAGACATAATTTCTCAATAAGATATGTATAATACGTTGATTATATACTAGTAATATCATTAAATAAACCTTTTTTATGTCATTAAACTATATGTATACTTATGCAAAAATTCTTTAAACTAATAAACTATTAATTTATTGATAAGTTAATAACTCTCTAAAATAACAAATTTTATCAGTCGTGACATTATTATTTATAGAGATTTTACCATAAGTAACATTCTGTAGTAAGGGCCAATGAAGTTCTTTTTGGTTTGAATTCTAACGCTCTAGGGAGCTATTGCTCTGTTCCCATAAATTACCACCAGCTGTTGTGTTTCTATTTGCAATTGTTATTATTATAATAGTCATTTTATTGTTTAAAATTATAAAAAACAATTTCAAATAGTATACATAAAAAATAAATAGTATAAGGATATATAGAAAATAATTGCACAGTTCAGAGGCAAACGGTTAAAAAGCCTTACTATATACCGGCCAATAACACATGATATGTAATTTTCAAAAAAAAATACATGAAATGAGATAAAGAGAGCCGAAATAGTTACAATTAATGGTATAACTAGGAGAAATTTTGAACCCTAAAAGGGTGATGAAGTTGATGGAGTATAAGTGAATTTGTGATCGTAGAGTCTTGAGTTGGATTCCCCATTAACACTCTCTTGGTCGAGGATGTCAATAAGACTTGCCTAGCATAACTTATCTGACTGACCTGTTGCAAGATATTGCGTCAGCCTGAAATCTTTGCAGTGAGCACTCTACGAGTAGCGGTTGCGGATCCTATATTACAAAAGTAGAAATTTTAAAACTATCCCACCACATACTCCTCCCCTCACTCCCACTTACTCGCCTTCTTCTCCCACCCACCACATACTCCCATTGCCCCCTCCCCTATCCTCTTCGACAAAATTTGCAACCCCGCCTGTCCCCCACCTCCGAGAAACAGGTACTACCTCGTATATAATTTCGATTTTTGTTATAGTTTTGTTTTGATTGGGGGTAAAAATGGAGGGATGATTATTGGTAAGGTGGTGGTGATTTGGAGAAAAAGAAAAGCCTAGCGATAATGTCAGAGCGATTTTCATATTGTTATAGCAAGATTATGTTTAATTCCTTTTGTGCCTTTTGTGCCCTTTGATTATATGATTTATAATTGCTATATTGATTATTAACGATATAATACTTTGATTTCAATTTGAATAATGAAAACATGAATAAATTTTATAATTAAAAATTGAAAATTTGATGAAGAGGGTATAAAAGGAATTGTGCATGATTTTGCTCTGGCGATATGAAAATCACTCTGACATTATCGCTAGCAAAAAAAAAATGAAAAAGAGGAAGAAAGTATTGAGGGTATTTTAATACATTGAAAGGAGATGTGGTATTTTGACAATTGGGCATAAAGTTGGGTCGTTTTCTCCAAATAGGATATAAGCTAAACCTCAGCTCCTACGGCCCATATTGGTATGAAGTAATGCCCAATGTGCATTCGTTTGGAACGTGTTGAAAACTGATATTTCATGATTTGACTGCCCTAACAACTATAAATGGAGTACGGATCTTCTGTAACACTTTCTGTGACACTCTCTGTTACACTTTTATTATTTATTTATTTTTTTAAATTTTCAAGCATCATATCTTATATAATTATGTTGTTATAGACATATATTACTATATTTGATTCAAAATAATTTTCATTTATATTTGTAGAGGCAAATATTTGACTATTCGTAACTTTTATCGTTAAAAATTAAAAATAACAAAATTATGTCTTACAAAGCAAAAGTAACCAATTTTTTTAATTGGATGTGGTAGTAAATAATATTATGAAGATTATTTGTTAATGGAGTATGCTTGAAAAAAAGAATACTCCAATTATAATTAGTTAGTTTTAATTTTTTGTTCTTAAAGTGCAATGTATTAATATCAATGATATGCTTGGATTGGGCACACCTAACCGAATCTAGGTGAAATCCTAAGTTTAGCATGCTTGCAAGTTGCAACCAATATATACTACATTAATTGATTAACCTACATTCACCTCATTTTTATTACCCCTAAAATTGGGGTATAATGTAGGTGAATGTTGTTGTTAATTATATTTAACATTTTTTCCACTTGGATTCACCTCTATAAATGAGATAGTATTCAAACGACTTTTCTATGCATTCACCTAATATACCTTCACCTATGTTAAATTTTAGTTATTATCGTCACCTAGGTCCACCTCAATCTAAACGTATCAAAAGTGTGTATTATATAATTTAATTGATATTTTTATATACTCATAAATATAATGCTACTCCCTCCATCCCTAATGATAGGGTCATTTCAATTTTATGGGTCAAAATTTAACAAGTTTGATCGTGCATTCTCATTAACGATAAGAAATAATATAGTTTTTTTCTTTTTTTAAAAACAAAAAATGACGAATATGAGAACATTTTTTTTAGGCTAAGCCCTGCGAGGGGGCTACGTGTTAATTAAAATAAAAATAATGCATCGTCTTGTGAGTGCAGAATAGACAGTGAAGTACATGAAAGATACATGGAGCTCTTGGTAATGGGCGCCCAGGAAGTCTAGCAAGACTCGAGGTCAAGGGCTAGAAATAATATAGTTAAATGAAATATTGTTAAATCAACTTTTTATAATTTTTACGTATGTAAAATTAGAGATAATAGAGAGTAGAGTAAGTGCATTAACGAATGAGCGCATGTGAACAAGTCCCTGCTTGTAATTATTTTGATATAGAAGATTCAATCTTAGACAGGCTGCCTTCGACATAGCTACTAATACATTGACACTTAATTGGGTTACGATCTATTGTCTATTTATTTTACAATGTGAGTGTGATTGCCATTTGGTGGGACACTTGACAAAATAGTTAAGAGTAATCATTTATTACGTCAAAAACGATGAACTCAATTCACATTTATAAGTAAAAACGATCAACTGACCACTGCTACACTTAAGAGTGAAACCTACAGTACACTTCAACTGGAGCAATAACCAAATGCAGCACCTTCAATTCGAACACAATAGCTAGTCTCGTCGCCATTACACTCGACATGAGATAAACACTTTGTTCGATCTTTGAAGGCATCGCCATTAGGGGGCATCGGAAAACAAGCCCCGAGGATGTAGAGGAAAGGGAAACACCAACAACCTGCTCCACAACAAGTCAGAGTCCACGCATCACAACCTACAGAATCACAACCGGATACTAACGTCTTTGGCGACATTGCAGCTGCAAGTTGTACAAAAACAAAAGTGATATCAAAATCATGATTTAAAGACATATATGGTTAAAGGGTGAAGATGCTCATAAGTTTCAAGTCAAACTACAAAATATTTCCGGCCCATTATTTTACGAACACTTAGGTATCACTAGTACTCGATACATCATATTATATGATCTAGGTTGCTTGCTGGTGACGTCCGCCCAAGGTCTACCCAAGTCCCCGAGACCCAGACTATGTATGATTAAACAAAGGTCATTAGTGTGAATTTAACCAACCTGGTAAAGTGAGATAAAGACAAAGGAGAACAAAATTAACTAAATTCTTGTGCATAGCCATTTCGAATGTTCTTTACAAAACTAGTAAACACTATCGATATAAATGAGATGTTAGAAGAATTAGAAAAATTCCAACTACTTATAGGCGCTTAGTTTCAAGCTTGCCAAACACATACAGGTTAAAATTGAAGAAGCTGGCTTGGGACAAATCACATAGTAGCATACAACTAGTCTTTTTCATCTTTTTTAAATTGAGCAAGTAATAGAGGACAAAATTATAAGAGCAATAATATTTGATGAGTTCAAGGCAGCTCAAACATGATGACGTTTTTTCTTGTCAAACGATATCTTCTAATTGCGAAGGCTGGGTCGATAACTGCTAAGCCAAGACCACGGTTGTTCAAACATGATGACCTTGCTCGACAATATAGAGGGGAAAACATGGGTCTAGCTTGACCTGGAATGAAAAGCTAATAATAAATAGCTTATGACAGACACTCCATATTTTATCATTAGTATTTAGTAGTACTTTGTTAATAGTTCATCAGTTCATTTTAGTTATCGTTCTAATTATTTGTATATAGATTAAAGAAAATAAATATAGTAAGTAGGTGCATTGAAAATATAGAACGTCATTGGTTGGTTGATATTTATTTCATGAGAAAAGATAATAAAAAGTTAACTGAGTAGAATTCAGGGGCGGATTTACCACTTTCGAAGTGATGGTTCAAATTATGTATTGAACTTTTTTTTTCAGTCTAAAAATATTGATAGTTATATATTTCATTTTTTTGATGTAAAGTCCGACCATGTTGGTCAAATAAGATAACTTTTCCAGCGAAATTTCTATTTCCAGCTACCAAATTACACTGATTGGTCGAAGCATTTTTCACCAATTTATAAGGAAAAACAACTCAAAATTGTCATACTCCCTCCGATTTGTAGTTGTCGTTCTAGCTATTTTCATGTCAGTTAATAAACAGTTACATATTACACATATGTATTTAATTAGCGACTAATTGATCAATACTTACATTCATATATTGATATTTATACTTATTACAATTTGAATAAGTTAAATATAGACTTAAAAGAAAATATTAAATAGTGTTTTGAAAATATAAAATGTCAACAAAAAAAAACGATCGAGTATAAGTTATATAATTTTTTTTAATAAAATGAACCACCTTGAACAAAGTGGCATCCACCACTAGTAGAACTACAATTTCGATGCTAGAATGATAACTATTTTTGAACTAACCCAACGATAGAATGTCAAATAAAAATGAAGAGAGAGTATAATTCAAAGGAATCAAATAATATCAAGATGATATATAGTTATATTTATTATTTATTTATTTATATTTTTTATGTTCTAATATAGCTATAAAACAATTAATAGGTCAATTTCTTGACTCACAATAGTATTAGAGAGCAATTTAAAATTTAAGAAAACGAATAGAAGGCAACAAGAAAATAAGCCATTTCTTAAATTGCATTGATATGAGAGACCTTAACGGTGCACATCACTTACACGAGAGGTGGATGTAACTCATAAAGAGCAATTTGCTAAGCAAATACAACGGAAAAATGACGGAATTTAAAAAGTTCATAGTAGAAAATATCCCAAAGCCCACACAACATCATATTTAGTGCCTAATACTCCCTTTTAAGATGTGGGTTCGCGTGAGGGGGCGCTTAATGTGAGCGTGATCACATTTTGCTCCAATCATATCTAGTGCCTAAAACAATAATACCATTTTCAGCAAGGTTAGTGACGAAAGAAGTCCATACAATCGGTCTAGGGACTCTTAGAAGCATTTGCAAGGCTTCACTATACAGATGATGATCACAAACAACAATCCCGTCATATATGCTAAGGCCTTCCCAAACAGTCTAACACGAAAGGCACATGCTTGGTTTATCGACTTGTCTAGATTTTGGATTAAATACCACCCTTTTAGACTCAAATTTAACTTAAAACACACATTTACTTTGTTTAACAGAATAACATAAAAGGGAGATGAAATGACTATTGTACCCCCTTATACACTTCAAAATTTTAACTTTTTTCATTTTTTCTTTTCAATTTCTTTTCGATTCTTCTTTGTTTTTTCCATTTTTTTGTCGATTTCTTATCGATTTCCTTTCCAATTTTTATTTCTTTTCGATTTTTTTTTGCAGTTTCCTTTCGATTTCTTTTCAATTTTTTTTGGTTTCTTTTCTATTTTTTTTCAATTTTCTTAATTTCTTTTCAATTTTTTTTTAGTTTCTTCTCAATTATTTTTTTGATTTTTTTTCTTTTCTACTTTCCTTTTTTTTCGGATTTCTTTTCAACTTTTTTTGATTTCTTTTCGATTTTCGTAATTTCTTTTCGATTTTTTTTTCCAATTTCTTTTTTTTTCAATTTTTTTTTTTGTAAAAAATTGGTTTTTCGTAGCTTTTAGGCAAAAAGTTCAATTTTGATAGTTGTTTGTAAAAAAATGTTCAGTTTTCATAGTTTTTTGACAAAAAGTTTTGATTTTGATAATTGTTTTGGCAAAAATGTTGAATTTTGGTAGTTATTTTGCTTAAAAGTTTTCATTTAGCTAGTTGTTTCGAAAACATTAAAAATCAAACATTTCTTCCAAAACAACTATCAAAATCGAACCTTTTTGCCACAACAATTACCAAAATCGAACATTTTTGTCAAAAAACTATGAAAAACCGAACTTATTTGACAAACAACTATCAAAATTGAACCTTTTGCCAAAATTGAAAGTTTTAGCTAAAACAACTATCAAGATTGAACCCTTTTTACTAGGGAAAAAATTGAAAAGAAATCGAACATAAACCGAATTTTTTTTTAAGAAATTGAAAAAAAATTGGAAAAAAGAAAATGAAAAAAATAAAAAAAGAGATCGAAAAAAATTGAAAAAAACAAGAAAAAAATTGAAAAAAAATCGAAAACAAAATGGAAAAGGAACCGTAAAAAAATGAAAAGAAATCGAAAAAAATATTATCAAAAAATTTAAAAAACAATTGAATATCTCTAAGTTTGTAAAAGGGGTAGATTAGTCATTTCATTCCCATTTTGTGCTACTTTGCTAAAAAAAGTAAATGTATGTTCTAAGTCAAATTTGGGTCTAGAAGGATGCCATTTAACTCAAAATCTCTTTGCCTCCGCGATAATAAGACACACATGGCCAAGCTGCTCATGCATTCCTGGCTAAGTGGAGCTTCGATTAGAGAAATGGATGATGAGCGCATCTTGTTAGGTCTCGGGTAGGGAACTGATGAAATAATCCGTTCCTTTTGTTGAGATTTAGAACATATTCTAACGAATGTTATTCATTTTCCTTAAACCAAGATGCTACGAATTATAATTGATAATAATCTCATATTTCCTCAGAATGTCCTGAGTTCGAAACACACATCATCGCTAATGTACAAAAATAAAGGGATTTCTTTATCACCATAATCTCGGCCAACATGAGAGGAGAAAAAAAACCTTTTCTTATTTTTCAAGTGAAGTCAAAAGCTTTCTCAACGTATTAGAATAATGAGAAAATGAAGCCACTCATGAATAACATTAACACCTTTAATTAAATGGTGGTGAATTCATTTCTTAATTAATTCCATTATGGCCTTAATGACTATTCATATAACCTTTATTATTGTGTGGGGTTTTATCGTTGTAAAACCCCGCATGATAATATTACTCACTCTCGACAATGACATACCTTTCTCGGTCGTTCTAAATAATAATCTTATTGTTATTATTATATTCGGTTCGTTGTTTGTGTGTGACCTCTTGGGCTTAATTAATAGCAGCAATGTAATATAATATTTAACCGAATATTATTATTACATAAATTATGAACGGGTTCCTAGTAAACCATCATAACTCCTAATATTAATCAAGTGATCCCTTTTAATATATTAAATGTCAACCAATTTAATATATTATTCTTTTGAACTTAATATATTAAATGTACTAATCTTTTGAGACAATCTAATCGTTCAACGGGCACACTTTATGAGATTACAATAATCTCATATTTCCAACACGTTTTAGATATTATTTTATATTATTTCGATTGGTCGGTGAATCATATTTGATTACAGTGCTAGATTTTTGAGACGCATTTCAGATTTTTATCACCTTATATTTGTCGTGGTGAGGGGAATCACCGTTAATAATAAATAAATTTCGGAATTTAGTAGTCAAACCTAGTCGAGAAAAAAGTAAAACGAGTAACATTCGATATTTAAAATTTAAGCATAAACTAGAAGCTAGAAACGATTTGATGGTTTTCATGAAAATAATAATTCCAAGGCCCTACTTTCCAAGGCCTGAATTCAAGGTTAGAAAGTATATCCAACCTCAGATTCATTGGTTCGGTAGTAAAGCATAATTTAATTTTTCATTGTTTTTATATTATAAATATTATTATTATAAATTTTATTTATAATCATAAGAATAATAGTAATAATGGTAACAACAATACAAAAATTATCCAAAATAACTCCAATTAAAATATATAAAAAATAGAATTGTAGTATACAATCGAACTAGTGAATCTGAGATAAGGTATTCACTTCAACCTTGAATTCACTGGTTCGATAAATATATATATATTTTTTGTAAATTAGCGATGAATTGAGTTTCGAACCCAACACTTTTTGATCACTAGCAAAAGCCTTTTCCACTAGGCTATTCGATTAACTCGCATTGCTAAATATATTTTTGAAAAATATTTGGGCCTTCAAAGTAGGGTTTTGGAAATATAGGTGCAAGAATCTGTCAAGTATTTATATACTCCCATCTTTTTCTTTTTATCTAACTTCATAAACAAAAACTAACCTTCCCCCTCCCCCAAGAACCCAAACGTGAGAACCACCCCTTTCCCATCTATATATTTTTTCCACTTTTGTTGTGGGATTCTTGCCAAATAAGCTTATAGAATCTTCTTCTTCATTCTTATCACTTGAAGGTATAACTTTTAGTTCTTACAAATTGTTATTTTGATATGTTGACTTTTATGAAAAAAATACCAAACAATTAGTAAATAGAGTATATTCTAAAAACTTTGAAATTTGGTTTGAAGGTAGTCCCACGACTGCAAGAAAAAAGAGTTTTTGATTTGATTTGAATTTATTATTACAAGTTCTGGAATTTAAATGGCTGAAAAGTGTATAAAATATGAAATAAATATCAACCGATGAGAAAATTAAAGATATTTTTACTGTACTTTCCTACTGTATTACTAAGAGTATGTACACAAAAAAATTGGAGTGTTTTGGATTTGTTTACTATATTTAGTGATTTAATTACTAAACGGGGTTTTGAAGAAAAAGGATACTTTTTTAGCTTCAAAAATGGAGATGAAAATTTTCTAGTCACCTTTAGGTTTAGTTGACCCATATTCCAAATATAGTGATTTTTAAAGTTGATTTGCTATTTATATCGATTTGAGGATGTTAAATCGATTAGAAGTGCATTTAAATATAGAACAAAATGATATTTGGTGCATAAATAATTTTGGGCTTATTGTTTAAGTGGTATACGTTAGTTGCTCTAGCAAGTGGTTAGTAACCTATCTTAGAAATGATAACTTTGCTACTGGTGTTTATTTGTATTTTTCATTAGTGATAATGATGGAGCTATTTGCATATGAATATTGTGTTGTAGGTGTATGTGTAATGTGTTGATTGATATTTTTGTGTGGTTGAGTTTATTTAGTAATTTGGGTGAGACATTATACTTTTCATGACACATGATATTGAGATAATATATATGAGATATTATGGAATTTTAAGTGAACATTGATATGTGTGGTTGAGTTAAAAATATGAGATAAGAATGATATTGAAATGAGGTATATGATATATATAACATGTGCAGATGGTTAATGATGTTATATATTGAGTTGAATTATAATGTGAAATAGTAAGTTGATTGAAAAGATAATATGACATAGTCAGTTGAAGCTGACATGAAATAATGGACTTGAACTATGATATAAGGTGTTGAGTTGAATAATGGTACAAATATTAAGTTGAACTATAATGTGAAGTATTAAATTGAGTTGAACTATGATATAAGGTGTTGAGTTGAATAATGGTACAAATGTTAAGTTGAACTATAATGTGACGTATTAAATTGAGTTGAACTATAACATGAGATGTTAATGGAATATTGATATGTTGTTATGTTGTTTGAGTTATATGAAAATATTAAATATCGAGAGTTGTATCATGGTGAATTGAATATGAAATCATATGATGGTTGAAATATATGATGCCATGTTGAGATATATGATGATGAGATAGAGACATATGGTTGTAGAGATATAATATTTGTGTATGTTCCAATGGTATGAATGGAAACTTGACAATAATTTCAAATCTGGTGGTGAAGTCAGAGCTAGATACTGACTGTCATTTAAAATTGACCTATGATCTCGAGCAGTTGGAAAGATTATATGTTAGACAATGGTAGTTGGGCATAAGATTTTCCTGAAGATTGGGATGTGAGTTAGGTTGGAGTTGCATATAAAAACGGTCTTATGCCAGTATTATGATGGCACCATTGTAAGTCATTTGTTAAAGAGAGTGTATGACTCTAGTCTAGAGTGAGGTAAGGATGAGAAATTGTTCGGTTTTGAGTTAATTGGAAAATAGGTAGAAAAAAAAAGTTGACAAAACAAATGAAAGTGGTATAAGGTGGACAAAAGATAGATGTTGATTGTCGCATGAATAGATTTAAAAATGGATGTTGGTAATTGAAGTATCACGGAACAAATACTTGACGTGGAGATATGTGATGAGGTGTTATTGAGAACTTATCCTTAAGGTGTATACAAATATCACTCGAATAAAATTACGAACATGGTATTTGGCGTCCGATATCTTGGAAAAGAAATGTGTGATTGCAAGGAGTAACATATTTTGGAACTTTATTGAATATATTATATATGTTTGGAGTTAAAGACATCAAAGCTGAGGTGTTGTTAACTAAAACTATTTATTTTGGTAAGTGTAGGTACTTGTATGACATGTTCATCACTATTCGCACATCTAGGTTATGTATATTGTATAAGTGAGGATCGTTTGAAGTGAGGAAATATCTTAGATGAGTAGAACTATTTTTGACATGATAAACAATAAGTTGGAAAAGATGAGAAATTCTACTGATGCAAAATTAATGTTGAGGTGAGTTATCTAATATGATGATTGTCACGGTTGGTTGGTTGGTTGGTTGTGATGAACAAAGAGAAGGAAACATTGTTATATGTGCTCAAAGTAATGATGGTGTGATAGTTAAACTGCTTGGTTGTATCTTAAGGGTTATGAATAATATTGAACGATATGAATATGTGAATATATGTGTAAGTATATATATATATGATTTAGTTGATCTCGGTAAGAAATGAGATAAAAATATTGGATGGCAACCTATATGAAAAGTTTTGGATGGTATTAAAGACTCGCTCGTGTTGAACTGAATGAATATTATGTACCACGTTGCTTTCGAAATTTGGTAAATGTTAATATATATGGATATGTGTTGGTAACTTGGATTATATTCATAAAAACTGTGATAAATTGGTATATGTCGAGTTATTATTTTAGCAGACGTCATATGAATTGGTATATGTTAGATTCCAATGTATAAATTTGGACATGTTGATATATGATAGACATGTGTTTGTTAATCCAAGATACACGTTGAGTGCATTATTTGGAGTTATAAAATAAGGACATACCTAAGGTAATATATATATACACATATATATGGGTGTGTGTGGTGAAGTTATATCGACATTGGATTATGATAAGGTATTATTACGATCATGTAATGGTAGTGGTATCTTGATGTGGAGGTGATGCAATAGTGCGATATGTGCTAGTGAGATTGGAAATTGAGATATTTTGGCTTTATTTTTTATGAAGGATATTGTGGTCATGATATAAGAAGCTTCTTTAGATATAATAGAGAAGATGAAACAACTTATCAAATACTCATTCTAAAATATGAGGCTAAAAAATTTCACCTCAACGAGCTCCATCTGACAGCATAAAAGAAAAGCTTCTTGTACTAGATAGTAGACATTAATGGAATGCCTGCAGATATTGTTTCAGATGAACATTCCTCTCATGAACACGTTCATGCTCTTGTCACAACATAAGCAAGGAAAAGAGTCATTAAGAGATCCTTCTATGATAAGTTTCTGGAATTCTGTTTTGAGGGGTTCAGTGTCGGTGTTTGGTCCTCGAGAACAAAGTACTCCTTTTCCCGTAGTCTTTTTGTTGTGCAATAAGATAATATAGATTCTGTTAAGGAAAAAATGTGGAATGAGTGTTAAATTTTCTCATGGGAAAAAAGAGACAGAGTGATTGATCCCAATAGAAGAGCAGATTTTGCCTCTTTTTCCCATGAGAATATTTAACACCTAGTCCATATTTCCCTTAATAGGATTCATATTATCTTATTGCACAACAAAAAACATATGTACTTTGTTCTCGAGAACTAAACACCGATACTGAATCGCTTAAGACAGAACTCCAGAAACTCATCACAGAAGGATCTCTTAAGGACTGTTTTCCCTGCTCATGTTATCTCAGGAGCACGAATGTATTCATAAGAGACATGTTCATCTGAAACAATATCCGCAAGCAGTCCATTAATGTTCAGTACAAGAAGCTTTTTTTTATGTTGCCAGATGGAGGTCGTTGAGGTGAAACTTTTGAGCCTTATGTTTTAGGATGAGTAATGATACGTTATTTCATTCTCTGTAATTAATCTAAAGAAGCTTCTTTTTAATATCTTGTTTCCTTTCAATTAATTTGTATGAGTTGGGTTGACCTTAATGTGATAATGGGAAACACGTTCCTATATCTTCATTCATCTAGGAATTTTTTCAATAAACTGCTCGCGGAAAAATAAAACAAATAGCTCACTATCTCTAAGATGCATGATTCTCGTTAATAGGATCCTGACCATGTCGATTTTGATTCACATATTCTTGAACATTTACAGCCATAGATAGTCCTTTAAGATAGATTCGAAGATCTCTACCAGGTCAAAGTGCATTATCTCCCTCATCTTTGAAATAATACGTAAAAGGAAAGATGGTTGTGCTGGGTGGGTTAAGGAGAATCCTCAAGCAAGAGTGTGTTGGATTCATCATAGTTACCCCTTTTCCCTGAAAGATCAATCCTAATCTTTTCTCATAATTTTTTCATTTTCTTGAAAAAAAAGTTGGTCTGTCCTTATAATAACGAGTGCATTGTGATTGATCCCAACAGAAAAGCAGATTTTGCCTCTTTTTCTCCATGAGAAAATTTAACATCATATCCGCATTTTCCCCTTAATAGGATCCATATTACTTTATGGCACAATAAAAAGACTAGGGGAAAAGGAGTAACTTGTTCTCGAGGACCAAACACTGACACTGGATCGCTTAAAATAGAACTTCGGAAATTTATAACAAAAGGATCTCCTAAAAACTCTTTTCATTGTTTATTTTTGTGGTAGGAGCACGAATGTTTTCATAAGAGACATGTTTATTTGAAACAATATCTGCAAGCAGTCCATTAATGTCCAGTACTAGAAGCTTTTTTTAAGCCGCCAGATGGAGCTCCTTAAGATGAATCTTTTTTATGATGAGCGCTATATTAATAATATGCCTCAACCCTACTTTCCAAAACCCCAAACACAAGAAATGACCCCTCAACTCACCTCCTGCTTACAAGACGCCTGAGACTTCGATGAAGAGACCCACCTAAGAAGGCAAAACCGAGGAGATTTCACCTTAGCTAGGGAGGAGAAGAACGGAGTTATACTCTTGGGGGCTTGGTTCCTGATGCGGTGCGGAGTTGCATTCTCGGCTTCCATAAAGTAGATGTCAAACTGGACTACTTGGTTTGGTGTTTTACCTTTGGTGCCAAAGCTCCCACATGCAGGAGATCCATAATTTAAACTTATCAGGAGGTAAACGTTTTTTGTACTCTAGAAAGATCTCTTGGAACTCGGTACATGATTGCTATAAATTTGGAATATTGAGTAAATAACTGACTTCTATGGAAAAAATACACTCATTGAATAGATGCATGTTAGATTCGCCATGAACCTTACAAAACAAACATTTCGAACATATGTTGACCTGTCTTTTGAGAAGCTTGACCTTTGTTGGAAGCCTGTTATGGATTGATCTTGCTTGGGACTTTGAGTTTCCAGACTTTGTTGAACATTGTATTTTGAATTGAACTACTGCTTGCCTGATTTTGATTCCCTTGACCGTTTAAACATGATTCCCGGATGTGTTTGTAAGCTGATTTGACAGAAAAAACCCATGTTTTTCCAAACTCCTCAAGTTGGTATATCTTGAGAATGTAGCCTTCGTAATGGAATCTTGATTCTGCATCTATAGCGTAGAAAGTGAGTTGATTTTATCAACTTTCTAGATTCCATTTTTTTTTTTGTAAGTTAGCGATTTAGTGAGTTTCGAACCTAGGACCTTTTGGTAATTAGCAAGAGCATTTTCCACTAGGCTATTCAATTAACTCCCCAGATTCCAATCTTTGAATTCCAGATTAATTGGTTTAATGAGTGTGTTAGAATGCGCATGTGTGACTCATCTGCTATTCCAAACATTGATATTTTTGCCTTTTGCTAACTCTCATTTAATACCTGTTTTGATGAGGTCTCGAACGGAAAGAATGCTGCGCCAGGTATAACTCGGTTTACTTCCCGATGATGAACTTCAAAAATCAGACCGAGGGAAGTATTGAGCTTTATACACCCTGACCAAAAAAGAAATTGGGTTCTGGATAATCCTCCAGGCTTGCTTACATAACAACGCCTGATTGAAGCCTAAAGTGTACCGGAGGCCAATACCTCCATCTGTTTTATTTTTCCACAATGTATTCCACGAAAGCCAATGTAGCTTTTAATTTTATTTTCTGGATTTGATCCCCACCAGAAATTAGCTAATAGAGCATTAATATCGGTACATAGCTGCATAGGTAATTCAAAGAAACTCATTGTAAATATGGGGATTGCCTGTAACACCGAACTAATAAAACCTCCTTACCCCCTGTAGAAAGGAGCCTAGGTATCAACATTGGCCTTCACTTTATCAAGAATAAAAGTGAAAACCTCTTTTTTAGAGGTGCCAATAGAGGTTGAAGACCTAGGTAATTCCCATGTGAGTGCACTTCGGGGATGCCTAATGTTCCCAAGATATATCTCCTAACAACAGTCTTAACATTGGGACTGAAAAGTATAATAGATTTATGTGTCCTTCTGAGCTGCCCTCACCAAGATTCGTACAAACTCAACACCCTTTTCAAGCAAACAACCTCCTCAACCGAGGCTTTCCCCATTAATAAGGTATCATTCGTGAACATCAAATGAGTAATAGGTTCGACATGGATATCGAATACCATGTAACTCCCCTGTACTACAAGCACCTTTTAAAAGAGAAATGAGGCCTTCAATACATATAATATAAAGATAAGGAGATAGTGGATCCCTTATCTCAACCCTCTATCCGGCCTAATATAACCAGTCTGCTCCCCATTAATTAGTAGCAAAGAATAAGTAACAGATTCAACATGATTCATAATAATCTGAACCCAATGCATACTGAATTGTAGTTTAATCAACATTGGCCTTAAAAAAAATCCAACTCAATTTTATCATAAGCCTTAACCATGTCCAACTTAATGGATATTAAACCTTCTTTTCCCGTTTTCTTACTCTTAATAGTATGGTGGAGTTCATATGCCAATAAAATATTATTTGTAATTAACAGGTTAGGCATAAAAGCATTTTGAGACTCTGAAATAATAGAGGGTAAAACCTTTTTAATCTTATTAGCCAGGACTGTAGTCACAATCTTAACCCTTGTATTACATAGGGCAATATGTCTAAATTGTGCCAACTAGAGGTTTAGGTACTTTTGGAACAAGAGTAATTAGGGTAAAACTCATCTTCCAATTCAACTTCCCCTCATTAACAATCTGTAGAGCCACTTTTATAGCATCAGGTCCCACCACATCTCAATGATATTTATAGAAAGAGGCTGGCATACCATCTGGTCCCGGAGCTTTTGAACTCTTCATGAAGAAAAGGTTGTGCTTGATCTCTTCCTCAACAAACGGCCCTCTTAGCCAATCCTTATCGGAATTGGAAAGAGACTTCGTTTGTAATAACCTAGCTAGACCACTGGTATTGTGAACCTGTGAAAAGAATAAATGAGAATAAAAGTTAGTAGCCAATGTTTTAATCTGCTCGCTGTCCCTGCATCAATTTCCTTGATCGTCTTGAAGGGCAGAAACATGGTTGAAATGTCCTCGTTGAGAAGAAAGGGCATGAAAGTACATTGTATTATGGTCCCCTTTAACTCGCTACAGATTACGGGAACGTTGACACCAGTAAATATAGTCCACCTCCCTAGTATCACCATGTAAGCACCACCCATCCTCAAACCGAAAACGAGGTTTGGGTTTGGGTGAGGCTACGGTTTTTGAGCCTCCTTTCTAGAATAAGTAATAATGTGTTGTTTCATTCACTCTGATGAATGTAAAGAAGCTTCTTATTAATATCTTGTTTTCTTTTGGTGCTACTTTGCCAACAAATGTAAATGTGTGCTTCAAGTTTAAAAAGCGTTTCCAAATGTGCTATTCTTCCAATTTTCTCTTGTAAATATTTCAATAACAAGTTGAATAAGATGTATATCTTGGTCAATTTCTCTTTAATTAGTTCTATTTCACCTTACGTTGAAGTATGACTTGTTCATAGTCATTATTATGTCATATTACTACAACGGTAACGATGACAACTTATCTAGAGTTGCGTCGAACATAATATTCTTGATGTATATCCCAGATCGATCGGTTCGGTTAAAAGTTGAAAAAAACTCGAGGCCGATCGAACCCCTAAATAGAGAATTTATTGATGTCCATTACTTCAATAACTCAATCCATGATGGCAATTACAAAAGAGCATCACTGAGACTTCAGAGGTAAAATACATAAAACTCACTTGGAGTTTGATAACTAGACAA
The DNA here is from genome assembly GCA_003412495.2 of Echium plantagineum. Taxonomy (NCBI): domain Eukaryota; kingdom Viridiplantae; phylum Streptophyta; class Magnoliopsida; order Boraginales; family Boraginaceae; genus Echium; species Echium plantagineum. The sequence goes on from QFAX02000164.1 coordinate 80,102, forward strand.
GGAAAAATATGATAATCTTTCTGTGAGATTGTCCTTTTATTTTGATTTTTATTAAGTTGCCACATTGGGATTCTTCCTTCTTTTTCAAACGGAACGAACACAGATAGAATCAGACCGATTACCAAAATGCCTTTGTGACAACATTAGTTTCTCCTGATTAGCCTCACCATTAAACCATCTTTCACATGGAGTATAATAGCAGGATTAGGAAAGACAGAATGATCTTCTGCAACCTCAACATGGTAATGATATATAACTGAAGCTGCAACCATCTTCATCTGAATGAATGCCATTTCCTTTCCAATACAAGTCCTAGGTCCGACATTGAAGGCTGGGAACTTGTAAGATGGTTCGGTTTTAGATGCACCGCTATCGGAAATCCATCTCTCGGGCTTGAAATCGAAGCAATCTTCTCCCCATATTGTCTCCATTCTTCCCATACAGTAGAAAGGCATCAATACTCTTGTATGGGGTTTTAGCCGATGACCACTCGGTAAGTGATCTGTTTTTACTGGAACTTTGAGCTCCATAGAAAGAGGTGGAAATAGCCGCAGAGATTCACACAATGCCCCATGAAGATACACGAGTTGGCGTGATTCTTTAGCACTAAAGAACCGCCACTTATTTTCATCTTCGACAAGAAGTTTCTCCTTGATTTCCTTCAAAATGTTGGATTCTGCTTCAGGGCTTTTAGATATGAGCCAGAAAAGCCATGTGAGAGCTATACTAGTGGTGTCTCTTCCAGCAAAGATCAAGTTCAAGAAAGTATCCCTCATGAACTTGCTCAGATCACCCGAGGCTTCGAATTTACCTTTTTCTTCGTACATTTTCAAGAAAGCGGTCAGGAAAGCAAATTCCTCCTTATCACCATTCAGGGGACTTCTCTTTAAGTCTTCTTGCTTCATCGAAATAATCGGATAAAGAAATTCATCAAAATAATTGTAAGCTTTGATCAACTTCCTCTCTTTTCCAATCCTAAGCCATCTCTGCAACTTCCAAAGACGATTTGGCAATATGAATCTATACATAAAAGCATCCAGAGTAACATTGAAAGTATGGGCCCAAGAAGAAAAAGGCAAATCAACAGAAAGACAACCAGGATCATAATCTAATACCAACATTGAAATACTATCAAATGTGAACCTCTGAAATATATCCTGGAGATCAAGCTTAGTTTTCGAATCACACGACTTTTCAAGAACTCGAAGCAACCCTTTTTCTATCTTCCTCCATGTTGTCCTCTCCAATGAACGATGAAAATTTGCATGGTTCATGAGTGCCATGGTGGTCTTTCTATGCATTTCCCATAACTTATCATCAACGTTAATGATCCCGTCGCCCAACAGGTCAAATACTTCTCTGAACTCAGGTCCTTTCGGGTAGTTTGAGAAGTTTCTGCTGAGGATATGGTTGATATTGGCAGGGTCACTTGTGACTAAGATGTCCGAATTCGACAGCCAAACTCCTTTGACTACAAATGTCCCTCCAGCTTCTTTCAGGACATCTGTAGCAAAATCATGGACTCTGCCAGCATTATGAATAACCGACGGCATCATGCCGAAGAAAGGCCAATTTATTGGTATTGCACTTCCATAAAACCTTCTAGTTCTCAAGTAATAAAGAGAGATAATGAAAAGTAGTATGAAGAAGCATTCAAAAAATCCAATGGTAGACATTGTAATGAAGTTTGTTTTCTTGAATTGGTCTCTAGGTTGTCTGGTTTATATATGGAAACTTCCATAAAAGAGCTTTTAAGTTCCAACATGTTTTTTGTATTGAAACAATGGTTTATTGTGTAGCCCCTACGGGCATAAATTCAAATCCCCTCGAGTTCTTTAGATTTCATGGTTGAGATTTTGCCAATGCTTTTAAGTTTTAATCGCCATCTAACAACTCCAATTTATTGTCTTAGAGACAACTGACTCATTTTCTCTCCATTGAATACAGAAGGAAAAAAAATGAACAAACATATAATTGGAGTAGAACTGTTAAGTGTTAAGTCATGTAACGGAATAATGCAATAACAATCTCTCCGAAGTACCAAGTGCGACTTAGAGACAAATCAACAAAACGCACCAAACATGCTGGTCCGTTTAGATTAGGGTAAACCTAGGTGAAATTTATTGTTCACCCCGCTTGGAACTAGTTAGAATATATAAATTTTCAAAGTTAACGTAGATGAATCTAGGTTAACTCCCTCATTCCCTCTCAAGTTGTTCATCACTAAATCGATGGGTCAAGCTAAGTTAATACCCACAATTAATATTACCCTCCATCAATATTATTTCCCTCCAAAAGATACCCTCCTTATATAATTAAACATCTAGAAAAAATAAATCCTCTTTCTTGTGTGATAATATTGAGAGATAATTTGTTTTACGTTTCTTCTTTTTAATTTGGAGTGAACAACTTGTCTGAATCAATATTTATTTGTTGTTTGTTCCACCATTACTATTAGGAGTAAAACTTATAGAGTAATTTTAACTATTCATGTTGAATTTCTACAACGAACCTTTTCAAAACTTAAAGTTGTTTGAAGTTTTACATCCGTTCTTCATTGTATCAGGAGAGACTTAATGGATTGGCTCTATTAACAACCAATAATAATGCTTTCGAGAAAATTAAATAGGAAGAGTTAATTGATGATTTTGCTTCACGAAACACTAGAAGAATTTTTCAATTTCAAATGAATCGTTTTATTTCTGCCAACACTATATTCTCTATAAATAGTCCAATTAATTTATAAAACTAACTTTTCTATATAATTATTTTTTTTAAAATGGGTCTCATTTTATATTTTTGCATGGGGCCTCCAAATAAATCTACGTGATGGCCTGGGTATTTGTCAAACAATCTAATAATAGGAGGATCTGACAAGAGTCTGTCTGACAATGAAGATGAAGTTACAGAGTATGTAGATGAATAATAAATGATGATGCATATTTCAGCATTAAAACTGATAGATAATCGCACAACTAATTAATTCTTCGAATTTAATTTATTAAAGAAGACTGATAAAAATACATCACGTGAAATTTATGTTACATATAAAAAATTCATCACAAGGATAATGAATATAAAACCGGAGTATGAGTCGACAATCATTTCTATATATCATGCAAATAATATGTGTATTATATCGTCTTCTTCGATAAATAATTCATCATTATTATTAAACCGGAGAAATTTGTCCATATCTTTATTATTATCCAATGCAAAGTATCTCAAGTATATTTTGGGCCCAAAATCAAAACAAATACTCTCTCCATCCCTAATGATTGATTGTCACATTTTAACTTTTATTAGCAATTAACAAAGCACGATTTAAAACGTAAGTATCTCTTATTGTACATGCGAAAAATTTATAAAAATTGATATTTCAAAACTATATATTAAGACGAATTTAATAAGATCCCACATGACTATATTAATTTTTATCGTTTAATGAGAATTCATGGTCAAATTTTACAAGATTTGACCAACAAAAGTCAAAATGTGACAATTTTTTGGGACGGATGGAGTATAATGAAAGATACTGTATATGCATAGCAGCATAATGGGAGGAAGCCACCACAGGGAGAGGCAGTCTGTTTCACTTGGCAACCACTTTTTCTTTTTTAATTTTATATATGAAATATGCATTTTATCCTAAGAGTCTTTAACGTTCCAAATAAATTGAGAGATTTGTCTCAGCTGATCAGAAGACTAGAGCTTATCGTCCTTTAACCTAAAGTTATCTCGTTAGAGTGTCTTTTAACCACTTTAAAGCACAGATTTCTCTTTAAAAGAGTCGAACTCAAAATATACGAAGAGGAGGCGATCAGATGAAGTTGCAGGTATTAAGCATTCGACGAGCTCCTTATTAGTAGTTGAGCAAAGAGCAATGTCTCCAGGCAGTAGAAATACATGTATGGAAACATTGCATGTGAGTAGAGTGGACACGAATTTTTGTAGCCATGCATTTAAATCTGAAGCTCGTTCGTTTCTTCAGTTATTACTCTGATGGAATGGTGTAAATCAGATCTTTTCTGCAATGAACAACGTAAGGTCCCTTTTGTTGGCTTAGGTCCCATTTCAATTGATTTCCATTAACTACCAATGTTGAATTGACTATTCAAAATATTAATATAATACATTAAATATCTTACTCATTTTTATATATATGAAGAAAGAACTATAGTAACATGTTGGGTCAGTGCACTCAATTGATCAAAGTTTTGTACAAGATCAACTGTTATATCAATAGATCAATAATACAATGGAGAGAAATAATATGATAAGGTTGAGTACAAGTGTTAAAATTTATGGTCGATCCAGTCCACTCTTGCTATTCTATGACTACAGTAGATTTGGAAACAATCGATTAGAACGAGACAAGATATATTCCTTGAAGCTCAATACACCGTTAATGGTAATGTAGTTTACTTGTACCGAAGACAACCGATCAAGAAAGGAAAAATTATTATAGGCCTATTCCCTTATTACCAAATCGGGAATACACATTTAAAGGAGAAAAATACTTCCATATTCATCATGCTCGAGAGTGTTGAGATGCACATCCGACATCTGAAGTCGATGTACTATGAGATCAATATATAAGATTTTGGGCTAATATTGCCAATTGGTTATAGAGTGGAACCTCATAGACTCTCAAAACCAATTCGCAATAGAGGAAGTAACCCAAGCTCTTATATATTGACTTGGGAGAACATCGACTTCCGGCGTCGGATGAACATCTCAACACTCCGCCTCACGCCTCGGCAAACTTTTTCCTCTCCGAAATTACATCGATGGGGTTAAGCTTCCGACCAGTATTTTTAAATAGTGAAGCATTGGTTTTGCCCTTTGAGGTCAAATTAAAAATCCAGACCCAATTCCCCAAAATCACTTAAACATATATTTTTGGTTAATTTTTTTTTTCAATTTAAACTTTCAACTTTTTCGGTTACTTTTTCGATTTTTGTACTTTTTTTTAAGATTTTTTCTCGATTTATGTTTTCTATTTTTTCTCGTTTTCTTTTCTATATTTTTTTAATTTCGTTTCGATTTTTTCTCGTTATCTTCTTCGATTTTTTTCTATTTTTTTATCGATTTTTTATCGATTTATTTTCTATTTTTCTCAATTTCTTTTCGATTTTTTCTCGTTTTCTTTTTTCCGATTTTTTCCGGATTTATTTTTCTCAATTTCTTTTTCAATTTTTTCAGGATTTCTTTTTCGATTTTTTCACATTTCTTTTGATTTTTAGAAATCATGAAAAAATCAAAAAAGAAAACGAGAAAAAAACAAGAAAAAATCTTAAAAGTAATTAAAAGAATCAAAAAAATTGAAAAAGAAAATTGAAAAAAATTGGGAAATAAAACTAAAAAAACCTTAAAAGAAATGGGGAAAAAATCGAAAAAAAAAACCGAAAAAGAAAATCGAGAAAAAACGAAAAAGAAATAGAAAGTTTAAATTGAAAAAAAGTAAGCTTAAGTGTTTAAAAATTATATATTTAAGTGATTTTGGGGGAAGAGGGTTGTGATTTTTAATTTGACCCCAAAAGTAAGTTAATCTAAGTTAAAGTATTAAAATTTTTGTTTTGCCCCAATTTTATCTGAAAAATTAACGTGGGGACCAAACTGCAACTTTCGGGCCACTTTCGGGAATATGCTGCACCCGTATCACTATTGAGGGCCAAAGTGCAATCTGATGCCACTTTCGAGACCATTTCGATAATTCTCTCCTTACCTTGGCAAGGTAAGAAATTAGATTATACCCAACCTTATTTAATCTATAATGAGTAGTCATAACTCATAAACCTACTGTTTTTTGAATTAATCTAACATGGATTATTACAAGAAAAAAGAAGTTAGAAATGTTTCCAACCACCTAATGAAAAAACAAACGTATGTAATATTCTGATAATAAATCTAAAATAATAAAATTGATAAAGTTTCTCAAACTAAGATTAATGAGATTTATAAAGGACCTTATCGTAAGAATCCGAATATGTTCTCATATTTTTCCTTCTATTTTATGAGAAAAAGGATAATAAATAAAGGAGTATTGGTCCAATTTGAAGAATCGGATTCCAATTTCCAAACACAATGGTTCATATAATGCCTAGTCAATCTCTCATTTTCCCAAATAATTCGCCTCTAATTAAGTGCGACTAAGAGAGTTTAAAAGAAATTAAGAGAGATGACCGTATTTATTAATTCTTTAAAAAAACTCTTATGTTTAAATTGATGAAATAATAGTCTTTGATGGTGTCACTAAGTTACAACTTTAGACTTCAATAGTGACATCGTTGTAATTTAGTTCACAACAATGGCAAAAAAGTTGTATATTAGTCTCCAACTTAATTTCTCCGTTACTACTTAATGAGCACACACAACTACTGAACTTTTAGGGCAAAAAAGAAATTTTAAAAACTTGAACATCATATTTACTATCTTAAAAAACTTTACCAACATTTCTCCATCTGATAGTAAAGTCTTGTAGATCACTATGAAAGATATTATATAAGTTTTTTAAGCAAAAAATATAAGTTCAAATATTTTTGAATTCGTTTTACAAATCCCATAAGTACTAACTAATCGCCTGTTCTCGTCAATTATTAACGACAAATGTAAGTTGGGATTATTCTGCACTTTTTTGCCACTATCGAGGACTAAACTGTAGTGATATCACTATCAAAATTAGATCACAACTTGGTTATACCATTAGAGACTTTTTCAATAATTTTTAAAAAATCTTACTATAAAATATATTAACCACCCATGTAATTATAAAATATATTTTATTTACAAATGTTATGTGTTTTTAGAGCATTGATATAATAAGATCCTCTCTCTAAAAGTTATAATATAGATTGTTGTAATTGCCAAAAATGATTGAAGTTCATTTACGTCAGATCTCCCAAATTTATATTTTTCTCCACTTATTTTTTCTCTTTTCTCATTTATGAAAATATAAAGATAAAACAAATAAATGTTTTTCATCATATATAAATACTTCCCTCTGTATTTAACGTATTCTTTAGACAAAAGTTCGTGTACTTTTTATCATATTATTTAATATTTTAATGTGTTTTTTCACCTTCTTTCCTAACTTCTCGTTAAAGAGTAGTAAGCTTTTATTAAGTTTATTCTTGTGAGTTTTCAAGCGTAAACAATGAACACTCCATATATCATTTGAACAAGAGTTCACATTTCAAGACATTGATTTTAAGTTCACATGTTTTATATTAACTCCCACAAATGAGGGTAGAATAGTAGTGTTATTCAAATCCTTAGTTGCTAAAAATATGTCAAAATAAAATAAAGAGTACAAAATTAAAAATATATGTCATTTAACATAAATATTTAATATATTATTCTAATTTTTTATAATATAAATGTATTCTAAATCTTATTAAGATATGTGAAATATTTATTTCTTAAGTTTGAATTAATAGTTAATAATATGAAATCCGCTAAAGAATATACATAGAACATTAACCCTAAAAATGAAAGAAAAAATTAAGACCGAAAGTGTAATTTATAGAAAAAATTCTAACGAATGTGATGTAATATGACACTCTTTTTATTGTTCTTACAATGTTTATGATTCATCTCTGTCGGTTTAGTTTAATCGTGCATGTGTGCTTCTTTCATTGATAAATTGTACATTTTGAAGAGTCAATCGAATAGTTTAGTGGAAAATTTTTTTTGCTAGTAACCAAAAGGTTCTGGGTTCGAAACTCACCTTATCGTTAATTTTAAAAAATGAGGTAGATGATTTTATTCGAAAAAATAGTGAACTTCTACTATAGCCGAGGCCACAAAGCTAGGATAGGAATATATAGGTTTCCGAATTAAAGTGCCTTACCTTTCTTTTTTCTTTTTAGCTTTTCTTAGAGGAAGTTCCTAACTTTATTATTAGTGCAGAAAAAAGAGTAGCAAAGAATTTATCCTCCGTCAAGTTTGATTCTGTACATTGAACAATTTTGGGAATGACATGTTCTTTTATTTTGTATAAATTTTGGACGAAATTATTATAAGGAATATATTTCAAAAATTTTTGTTTAGTCGAAATTTTTATCAAAATTATTTGAATATGGAAAAAACTTTTGACAATTATAAATCAAATTCTTAGTGAACTCTAATAAATATGGTGACTATATGTCTATATGGTAAACTGATTTTTGTTAACCAATATAATAATGCAATATTTTCGTCTTATAGCTTGACTAAAATTGGATATTTAAAAACACTTATTTATTTCTTAAATTTAAAACAATAATTGGATATTTCGTGCATGGAGTAATTAAAATGTAAAAGAAGTTATCAACTATCAAGCATCTTGCCTTTGATTGCCATAGAAGAAAACCTTTTCAACTTTTATGAGAAAAGAGAATATGTGAATGACACAATCTTTACCTAATTGATTTAATCAACAATTTTCATAAGATTGATCAAAACTAATAATGGAGTGGTGAGTGGTGACTGATGAGGGTTTTTTTTCAATTTTATAACATATTTTAGATAATACGTACCATTTTTACTTACAAAAAGTTATTAATGTTAATTATCAAATAAGTTTATTTTTATTTTTAGGTTTTCTGTACTAATTTGTTTAACGAAAGTAAATTAGATGTCACTTTTGCGTGTCCAACTTTGACCGTCAATTAATTATCATTTTTTGGTTCAAAAAATATTAATTGACATGGATAAAAGTATATTGAAGATTATTTTCATAAAAGTAACGTAACTAGTCATAATTTTTTATTTTATAATTACTTAATTATTGCTAATCAAAGTCGGACGCAAAATTTCGAAAAAGTCTTATGTTTATGGAGGTTGTAATATATAGATTTATAAGTAATAAATTGATTTATAGAAAAAAATTGATACACTTTTATGTGGACATTTTAATTTAGACCGCTATTTTTACATCGAAGTTCAATATATATAAATTTATAAAAAAAAATTAACTAATCATATTATTAATGCATCGTAACCGTTTTCAGGAAATGGTTGGATTCCTTGAGCGTCAAAATGTTGTAATTATGATGGTCAAACTACCCCATGGATGGATGGAATAGAGAGGGCCCAGAAGTGGCAACTTCTCTTTTGAGTCTGCTCCTAGTTCTTGTTTGTATTGAAGAGGGTAAAGAATGTAGAGATGTTGAAGACACATGCAAAGAAAAACAATCTTGTGTTGGACAAAAGCACTAGAGATTGAGCAATATAATGCATCCCCAACAAGCTTTAGAATGAAAAGAGACCCCCTCCCCCTCCCCCCCCCCCCCCCCCCATGAAAACCAAACTCCCACATGCATTTACACTTTATGCATCGATCTTTGCGTCATTCTAATGATCTATTAATTATTTTTTTAATCAACATTAATGTTAATTTTAGTTAATAAAATTGTTACTATTTGAATCACACATACATAGTCCTTAGCTTTCATTTGAATGTCCATCATTATGTGTTGTTTTATCTATATCTAAACAGAGGTCTTACAATCTTTCATTGGTTTAGATCAAGCTAATGAACGTGGATGGTGTTAGTAGGTCTTTGTATGGGATCCTAACTTTAAAGAGCTTTTAATTTTTTGAAAAACTTACCATAAATATTATAGAGGTAATGGTAAATTTGGTCTTAAATAGTGGGATATAGTTGCACTTTAGTCCTAGATAGTTATAATTTTGTAGATCAGTCCCTCAACAATTGGCACAAGTGTTGCAATATAGTTCACGAAAGTAACATAAATGTTGTAATATGGTCCCCGAAAAAGTAGGGACTAATTGCAACGATTGTCACTCTTAGGGACTAATGTGCAACGATTGTCACTCTTAGGGACTATGTCGTAACACTTGAGCCACTTTCGAGGATTAATCTGTAATAGTGTAATTATCAGGGACCAAAGTATAATTTCGTCCCACTTTCTATTACCAAATCGATAATTGTCTGAATATTATACAACAACAAACTCATCAATTCATGTAAATCTATGAAAATAATACTCCAAAATATACACATATATACCTTCCAGGGACTCTTTAAGTTCATCGCCGTTCACTTGAACATGCACTTTTTTTTATAAAAAAAAATTATATGTGCAAAGGAAAAATTAGTGCAAAAATTAACATTTAAAATTATATATTTAAATATTTTAATCTTACACTTTAAAAGTTATACTAGTTTTAAACGGTCATTTTGAAATTCCTAAATCTGTCACTACCTACCATAATTACAGGCTCAAATATGGTTAGATGAGAATGATCAAATAATGCACTTCTGATCTTAAATCAAATTTAATAATCACTTTCTTAACGGTAATACTTAATGATGATAGAAGCATTTGAAAAGATAAGATGGGGGCAGGCCTCACTAATTTTGAGAAAGATGCAGTTTTAAGAAACATTCTCATGAAAGTTAGAGCTAACAAACACAATCAATCCTCTTTATGTAACAACTCTGTCACCTAGTCGTCATTCTGCCTGGACCCTTTAGGCTCTACGTCAATATGCATACAAACACAGAAATGGAAAATACCCCCTTCTTTCTTTCTTTCTTTAATTTTTGCCCTCCTCCATTTGTTTTGGATTTATCTCTATCCCTCCATAATTTAATTAAGTTATCCCCGAATTTCTTCTTCTTCATCTTCGACATCATCATCTTCTTCCTCTCTTTTTCTGCTTATTTACAACATCAATACCACCCACCATCACATATATATCAAAATTAACAGTCCTTCCACATTGCAAAATCCAATTCGCTCCCCTCTCTCACTGCAAAACCAACCCCCCCCCCCCCCCCTATAATCAAATTCGCCCCCCTTCCTTACTACAAAATCTAGGCCCGTTTTTTCCAGGTGAGGTGGGGTGGATGGAGCTCGATTTAGGGTTTTTCTTAGTGTTATGGGATGAGATCGTGTTTTACGAGGTGGGGATCGGGATTTAGGATTTTTCGGACTGATGTCGCTAATTTCAGTTTTTTGGAAATAGGAGGTGGCAATTTTCAAGTTTTATCACAATTAGAGAAAATTGTAGAAATGGTCCCCGAAAGTGGGTTGAGGTTGTCTTTTGGTCCGGGATGGTACAAAAGTTGCAAATCAGTCCACGTTATTGGCCAACGGTTGCAGATTGGTCCAAAAATTAACGGCACTGTTAAAATATTAACGGCCCACGCTCCTCGTGAGTTGCACGCGTTGTTAATAAGTTAGAACGGTAATAGTAGAATTAGCTTAGGAGTGAACTACAATCACCATTGGGGCGTTAGAAATTAACGCCTTCATTCAATTTTAGACCAATCTGCAATAGTTTGTTAATATCGTGGACTGAGTTGCAACTTTTATACTTTCGAGGACCAAAAAGCAACTTAACCCCACTTACGGGTACTATTTCAGCAATTTGCTCTCACAATTACTGCATGGTTACGTGTCATGTACATTCTTGTTTTATATTTTAAAGTTGGTATAAATACATTGTTACACTGTATACATACAATAGTTGGTAACATTTTATATTTATACAACACACTCTTTGTTAATAAAATGTGATGATTTTTATATGATATATTTTTAATGATAATAACGGAAGCAAAATTTGAAAATACGTAATTTATTGGGAATAGTTTGAAACATAAACTATTTTATATCGTATGTGGGTGATTGTTGCAGCATGATTAAAGAAAATATATGGCACTATATGATGATTTCTTTAAAGTTTCTAATTGTGTATTTTTAATTAATACTAGATCATATTGGACTCACTTCTATAATTAATAAAGCAACCTGCAAAGCTATTAAACTGGAAGTGACACATGATACATGGTAATAATTCATACATCATAGCATGTGCATATAATTAGAATAATACTATTGAATCATCTAAGATTCACTTTGCATGAACAACTAAAAGTACAAATTGGCAAGTTAGCTGGGTAATAATTTACTAAACAGACTATTAGTTTACTTTAAGGAAAAGCAAGCTTAAGGTCTCACACTAATTAGTTTTTAATATAATTTCTTTTGCTACAAATTACTTCGCTAGCAAGTTATTTGTCGGATTTTAATCCTACATATTAAAGAAAGCGAACATATGATAGTTTGCCAAAAAAATTACATTACTCAAATAATAAAAAAAAGTTTATAATTGTTCATTTAATTAGTTATAGATAAAGGGATGAAATTGTATTCTAATCTCAAATAGTTATATAATTGTAGATTAATCTTGAAAGTGGCATAAATACATAATATATATGGTCCCAAATTAGGTAGAAAGTTATGTTCCTCCTAAGATTTGTTCTCTTAAGATTTCTCTAATGCATTACATGTCTAGATTATGTGTAAATTGCATGAAGTGCAAGCATGTAATGCATTAAATTCTTAAGAGAATAAATCTTAAGAGAACCGTAACCATTACAATTAGTCCCAGATAATATGTGCAAGTTGCACTTTAGTGACATATGTGGAGATATATAGTTGCTAAATAGTCTCAGATAATAAGTGCAAGTTGCACTTTAGTCCATGTAAATGTTCGGACTGCGCAAATGGTCCCAGATATTGGTAAAAAAGGTGCACCTTATTAGTACCTCTTTTGAGGGAGACGTTAAATTTGAACGAAAAGAGGGAGTAAAGTGTAATTTTTTATTACCAATATCAGGGACTAAAGTGCAGATTTTCATGAAATATTTAAGTTTTGAAATTCTATTTTAGGACTATTAAGTCAAAATTTAACGACTCCGTTAGGGGACTAAACTGCACCTTTTACGGCAATATCATGGACCATTTGCGCAAAACATACATTTACTGAGAGTAAAGTGCAACTTGCACATATTATTTGAGACTATTTTGGCGATTTTCTCACGAATGTAGAACATTTATCACTTTTGAAAACGATACCACCACACTTGCGCCGCCTTGATGAACTCATTTGCAACAATATGGCTATCTGTTGGGACTGAACTGCAATTTCATCTCAAGACTAAATTAATAGTTACATCTTAAGATTAGTAAAAGATATATTATTGTTAATTACATAAGTAGACTTCACCTTACATAAATATGGTTTGTTGTGATAGCTAGCTATAGAAATATCTTAGTACAAGTAAGGTGATTAATAAAGTAAATTGAAGATAAAAGGGTAAAAAAAAAAAGAGTGATGTTAAATGGAGGAAAGTGTTACATGCGGTCTACAAAATATTGGTCCAAACGGTGAAGCATAAAGTGTTAGTTGAAGCATATCATGATTACAACTCTATCTTTGAATTATGTTAAATTGTTCAAAAGGACCTAAATCATCTATCCCTTTTTGCAAGGGAACATTCAGTCTGGAAGCTCGACATAAATACTCCTACTCTTAACGCGATTGCAGGGGGGTGGGGGCTGGGGTAGGGGGGGTAGGGGGTAGGGGGGGGGGGGTAGGGGGGTGTCTGTGATTTGGTAGTGAGAAACATAAACTTTATTTCTTTTGACAAATTAAAGTTATTAAGGAGGGATGAATAGAGTAGGGGAAACACGCTTTCTTTTAAGATCCAAGGAAATAAAATAACAAGTGTATTAGACATTAACCTGTAATGGGAAATTATATATTGTTATTTGACTAATATCATATTTAGTATATAACCTCTTTAAAGATATTAGACATAACGTATTGTTGTTGTGAATAGTAAACAATAATGTAGGGGAAACTCGATTATTGATATAAATTCGGTCTAAATAATAGAATCAAGTTGCAGTTTGATCCCATAAAATGACGTAAATGTTGCATTTATCATAATCCACGTACCAATGGAGTTGTTAGTGTCAAAGCCGAAGTACTATTTAGGGGTCATTTTTAACATATACTCCCTCCATCCCTAAATATAAGAACCATTTACTTTTTCACACATTTTAAGAAAATTCAAATTTCTCTCACAATTTAAATTTTCCCTCCAACACTTTGTTTCATAAATGAGACTTAATTAAGGGATTTCCTAAAAAGGAAAATGGCCCTTACATTAAGGGATGGAGGGAGTAACTTATTTACATTAAGATAAAGAACGTATATATTGATTAATGAAAAGTAATGAATCATGTCACTGATTAGTCGTAGCTGTTTTCGTGAAAAGTTATGTTCATTAAATTTTTTTGTTCACTATTGGTTCAATATAATCAAAATAATAACCTAAACTATTTTATAGTATAGTTTCTTCTCCTTTTGGCTCATACTACCTTTGTTTTTCTTAACCTATTGTTTAGAATCCGCGTAGTCAAACTTTGAAAATTTTGACCATTAATTTTCATTAGTCGATAAGAAATAATATAGTCATGTTGGATCTTGTTAGATTCGTGTCACTCTATATTTTTGAAATACCAACTTTTTGTAACTTTTACATGTGTAGAATTAGAGATATTTTCGTTTTAAGTCGTGTTTCGTTGACCGTGAAAAGTCAAAACAATAGCTTAAGAAAAAACAGAGGGAGTATTATTGAGAGGTGAGTTTCGAACCTAGGACCTTCTGGTTAGTAGCAAGAACCTTTTCCACTAGGCTATTCGATTGATTCAATTTATTTCTACCTTTTAAGTAGTTTGTACTAATTTATTTGGCAAAGTATTAGGTTATAATAGGTACCATTTCCTAAAAAGCAAATTCATTAACTTAAATTATATAAACTTATTTTTAACTTTTACGTAATTTGTATCAATTTGTTTAGCGATGTTTTGGCACACATATTAGATAGGTGTAAAAAATAATTTTAGTACCCATTTGTTTTCGGATTTTTAATTATGTCATCGTAGAATAATATATCTTGATAATGTGTATTAATTTTAGAGCAAATTGTTGAAATGGTCCCCGATAGTATGACCGAGTTGAACTTTGGTCCCCAATAGTTACACGGTTGCACGTTAGTCCCCGAAAGTGGCAAAAAAGTTGCACTTTAGTCCCTACGTCAACTTTTCCGCTAACATTTTAGGTTTAGGCGTTAAAACTGGGGTAAAAATGTAATTTTTAAGACGTAAAGTTGATTTTTTGCCTCAATTGGTGCTAAAATGAAACTCCACAACACTAATTAGGGTGAAGAAAAAAGGGAATTTTGGAGGGAGGGGGTTATGGAGTTTCATTTTGGCACCAATTGAAGCAAAAAAATCAACTTTAAATCTTTAAAATTATATTTTGACCCCAATTTTAACTCCTAAACCTGAAATGTTAACGTAAAACTTGACGTGGGGACTAAAGTGCAACTTTTTGGCCACTTTTGGGGACTAACGTGAAACCGTGTAACTATTGGGGACCAAAGTGCAACTCGATCATAATATCGAGGACCATTTCAGCAATTTGCTCATTAATTTTACATTGAAATAAAGTACATGTACATATATATAAATTGATGAAAATTGATCAAATGTGGTCATATATATACATTAATGGGCTATTGAGAATACAATTGTTGATTTGGTCTCAGATAGTTGGATGAAGTCATACTTTGATCTCAAATAGTTACATTGTTGCATATTAGTTTCCGAAAGTGGCCCAAGTATTGCGATATAGTCCCAAATTGTATCAATTGTTGATTTGGTCTTAGATAGTGCATGGGGAGGGTTGGGACGATGGAGGGGGAAGGGGAGAGGATTTTGTTACTCCCTCCATCCCAAATTGTTTAGAGTGTTTGACTTTTCACGGTATTCGAAACACGACTTAAAATGTAAATATCTCAAATTTTATACGTGTAAAAATTATAAAAAAGTTAATATTTCAATAATACACATTGAAACGAATCTTACAACATCTCATATGATTATATTATTTCTTATCGGCTAATGTGAATTCATGACCGAAATTTTCAAAGTTTGACTCCCAAAATAGAAAGTGGACAAATAAATTAGGATGAAGGGACTATTTGTTTTCCTTTTAATAACTTTTATTTCTTTTAAAAGAGCCCCAATGTACTTGTTTATAAATATTGAGCCCAAAAGCCTATTATACATTGATTTCCTATTTTGCCCTTCATTAAAATTTAAAATACGTTAATTTTAATGTTAAAATCCCCAAATTGACCAGTACAGGTAGCTAGTTCGGGGGGCAAGTAGAACAATTTTGAAACTTCAGGAGGCAAACTGACCGAGCAGATTATCAAAGTTAAGGGGGCAGGAAGAATTTAAGCTATATCATCTCGGGGACCATTCTGCAACATTTGGCACATTCGGCGACTACTGCAAAACTTGTGTCATTTTCAGAGACTAATTTGTAACGTATAATAATTATCTGGAACTAAAATATAAATATGTCCCACTATCTGGGATCAAATTTGCAATTACCTCGACTATTAATGGTTTTTGCCAATTATGAAATTCAACATGTTCCTATCGAAAAGAAAAGGGATGCATGTCCATGCTTTTTTAATACAACTAGACAGCCACCAGTATTTTAGAACCCAAACCCCCTCCTTTCTTCACAAAACGAACCATATTCTTTCCCTCCTTTCTTACTCCTTGCAGAGAGCATTTGTTCTTCTTGAATCTCTCTCGAGCTCCAGAGAGATCTTGAGAGAGAGAGAGAGAGAATGTTCCATGCAAAAAAACCTTCAAATAATCCAGCTATGAATTCCCACGAAAGACCCATGTGTGTACAAGGAGACTCAGGCCTCGTATTAACTACAGATCCTAAGCCACGTTTGAGATGGACTGTTGAGCTTCATGAACGATTTGTTGATGCCGTTACTCAACTCGGAGGACCCGATAGTATATACAATTTTCCTTTTTGTTCTATCTTCGATATTTTTCTTACTTATTTCTTCCTTTATTTCACGAAAAAGTGTTCAGAGTAATTGAGACATGTTAACGATGGTGAATATAACATCGGACAAAATGATCATATAAGTAATAACTTTTTTTTTAATTTGCAGAGGCCACACCTAAGACTATTATGAGAGTCATGGGAGTGAAGGGTCTCACTCTTTATCATCTCAAGAGTCATCTTCAGGTTATTACATTATTATTGATTATATTGTTATATTGTGTTGTTCAATTACTTTTGGAAATGATTATGTAATTTAATTTGTTCAACGACCTTTATTTAATTTTTTCTAAATATATTTTTTGATCTTCTTGATTTAGAAATTTAGGTTAGGAAAACAACCACACAGGGAATATGATCATTCCATCAAAGATAGTGAAAGAGGTAACTATATAGTCTATCTATATATATGGTACATAAAATTATATATATATTCATTTCAAATAAATAATAATTAGTTTGATTGTTATATATTATTGGAGTATTTATGTTCTTGAATTATATATTAATTTATTATTGTTATTTATTTTAAGTTCTTTGCATTTAATTTGTCTCATATATGACAGCAGCATCCATGGAACTCCATAAGAACACTGCTTCATCTTCTGGATTAATGAACCGAAGTATGAACGAGTAAGTATTTTTCTTCAAGAAAAACTTAAAGTGATAGAGGCCTAGAGACTATTATATTAAACCTTTTTTTTAATATTTCTTTTATAAAGTTGTTGATTTCCATTCATCATATTTCTGTTGCTTGTACATTGGTATGAATTTCTTTTATTTGATGCATGAAAAGTAACTAATAATGTCCAATTATTGTGGTGTTAGGATGCAAATGGAGGTACAACGAAGATTGCACGAGCAACTAGAGGTACAAATTAATTTTAAAAAATATCTTGTTTCTTAAATTCAATTTTGATTTCGTTCTCTGATAATCAGCAAGTCTTAAATGTATATGTCACGTGTGGTAGGTCCAAAACCACTTACAATGACAAATCGCAATATATCCTTTTGCTATTTTCTTTTAAATTCAATCTTGATTCCGTCCCTGAATAGTTTTACGTGTCGTACGTAGGTGCAAAGACATCTGCAACTGAGAATTGAAGCACAAGGAAAATACATGCAAACCATACTAGAGAAAGCTTGCCAAACACTTGCCAATGAAAACATGGGTGCAGCTTCAGGAAGCTACAATAATCACAACAAAGCAAGCATGGGAAATCTTCATCATCATCAAGGAATAATGCCACAAGACATTGGACAACATCAATTGCCTCTCTCATTTCCACCTCTTCAAGACCTCAACATATATGGAGGAGGACATCATCATCATGAACTTGAACAACTTCATCATCATCATCAACAACAAGATGGCTTCATGCAAAACAATGACAACAATTTACTATGTCTTGGAAACAATAAAAAGAAAAGGCCTAGCAATAACTTTTGTTATGATGATGATCTAAGGCTTCAAGATTTGGGTGGTCCAACTACTTCTCAAGATGATCTATTTGAAGATGAGAATCATAATCGAATTCAACTCGCCATCGATCGAGGCGAAAATGATATTGATGATCATTTGTTCAATGCAAAACAAATCTTGAGTGGTAGTGATGATAATGTGTTGTGTGAGAAGAAGCTTGAAAGGCCTTCTCCACAAAGGATGAACCCCATGCAACAAGGTAGGAGTTCTCCATTTGGCTAACTAACTAATGAAATGAGAAGGATAATCCAACGGGAATGATCATCTACGTCCTTTTTTGCTTCTCTAACGCGTTTCCTTATAAGTCACGTATTTCATCAAAGAAGCACGAAAAGGTGATAGATATATATCTTTTCCTAATTCAATATTTGGTAAATTCTTGGGTATATGTCTTTGCCATATGAGTATTTTGTTACTAGTATGTGAGCCTTTTACTTCTTACTAATAAATATGTTAAAGTTTATATAGGATGTTTAGATTCTTTATGGTCACATTTTAATAAAGATTATACCCATTTTGAGATGGGAGGGACTACTTTTGGGTGAGATGAATGTTTATGAACGGTTGTAAATCATCATTTAATACTACTAATAATAAATAAATTATTCACATTTTAGTCAAGAAATTTAGAATGAGTTATTATTGCATGGAATAAATTTTAGTGATTTTTTAAATTGGTAGTTTTGGGGTAAATTCACGCACACCCCAAGAAGATAGATGTCCCTTTTTTTTGTAGAAAAATAGGTGGAGACCAATTTATGTCGTCATTGTAATGATTATTGAGTCAGTAACCTTTTCTGACCAATTCTTTTTAGGTATGTTGGTTCTAATAAAATCTTAATCAGACGTTCATCATTACCAAAACCATTGAAAATGAGTAGGTACTGTTATATGAATTACTAATACAACATAATTCCAAAAATTTTAAATTTATAATTATTTGTAAAAAAAAAGTAATTGTCATATTCCTTCAGCCATTAAAACATAGATAATGTAAGTTGAAAGACAAGTTTATTTCTCTTAATGGTTGTAACAATTGTAATTTTAGTAACAAATTTGTAACATTAATATAAAAATAAACATCCTATTAATTAATGACCATCTTAATGAATACTAAATCCAAACAATTTAAATTATTATAATATATAGTTAGCCGCCGTTTGCCCTTTGATCTGTACTTTTCTTCTTTATGTGCCCCTAAACTATTTATCTTTTTTATTTGCCCCTGAAGCCGTTTTTCACCGTCAACCCTCATTTTTTTCCAATTTTAAACAATATAACGATTATTATTATACCCTTACACTATGTGCCCTTTGTACTTTCTATCTTGTCAATATTTTACATAATTAAAAATAAGCCTCCACCCCACTCTTTTTCAACAAAATTAGTTGGCGCCAAAAATAGTTGTGAGATAAGACAAAGTCTTGAAATTACATACCCCCCCCCAAATTTGCATAAAATCGCCCAAAATTAGCATAAGATCACACATAAAATATTCAAAATTGACAGAGTTATTAATTTAAGGACCAAATGGGAAGTACAGTTGCCGCTACATTTCCATCCCATTTCTTTCTCATAAGAAAGCTTTGTTTTGGAGGGAAGTAAAGTAATTTAGTCAAAAAAAGGGCCACTTGGCGTTAAAAATAGTTATGAGATAAGGCAAAGTCTTAAAATTAAATAAACCCTCAAAATTGGCATAAAACCCCATAACCGCCCAAAATTGGCATAAAATCACGCACAAAAAGATTAAAATTGACGGATGTATTAATGCACATGTGTCACTTATGGGGGATCAACTAGCAGTAGGCACCCATTTACTGGGACCACATCAGCAATTACCTCGGATACATGACAACTGAAAAATGTGAAAGGAATATATGTTTTCATCAAAATTCATTCAAGATCCTTTAGTTGCTTTCTTCAACGACAAAATATATGTATATATTTAAAATCTAACAGTTGTCAAAATGGTCTCAGAAGGTGGGTCAAATTTGGCATTTGCTCCTTAAATGTTCAAAAGTTGCCTCTTAATCCGTGAAATTGAAAAAAAAAAATTGACTTAGTCACAAAAATGAGTGAATTGTTGGAATGGTCCCAGTAAATGGGGGTCTGGTGCAGTTTGGTCCCCGAAATTGCACAGTTATGGAAATGGTCTCTTAAAGTGTGTATAATGGTGCATTTTGGTCCCTGATCCATTAACATTGACGGTTTTCGGCGTGAATAGTTAAGTTTTGGGACAAAATGAAACTTATGAGAAGTTGGTTACCTTAATGAAACTTGGAGGGACAGAATAACTAAACTACCCCCAATATTTTATGATGCACTTTTTTCTTCTTTTTTTCAATTTTTTTTGATTTTTTTTACAATTCTTTTTTCGATTTTTTCCCTATTTAAAAGAGTTCGATTTTGGTAGTTGTTTTAAATAATAGTTTCGGTTTTGCAAAAATGTTCGAATTTTGATTTTTATAGTTGTTTGGCAAAAAACTACGAAATCGAACCTTTTTTATTTCGAACATTTTCGCTAAAAATCGAAACTTTTTGTTAAACAACTACAGAAAATCAAATCATTTTTACTAAGAAAAACAATCGAAAAAATCAAAAACAAATTGAAAAAACAATCGAAAAAAGAAAAAAAAGTGTATTAAGGGTAATTTAGTTATTTTGTCCCTCAAGTTTCATTAAGGTAACCAACTTCTCAAAAGTTTCATTTTTGCCCTAAAACTTCACTATTCACCCCGAAAACCATTAATGTTAACGGATCAGGGACCAAAATGCACCATTATACACACTTTCAGGGACCATCTCCGCAACAGTGCCACTTTCGGGAACCAAACTGCACCAGACCCCCATTTAGTGGAACCATTCCAGCAATTAACTCTCAAAAAAATTGACGGAGATGTTCAAACTTAACGGAACTTATGCCCCCGCAAGTGGAAGCCAGTCATACAATAATTACACCCTTAAGTTTTAACTCCTCTATCAATTTTTAGACTAAATTGTAACTTTTACCCAATTTCAAAAACCACTTTATAACCGTTGAAATTTTCGAAAACCAAATACTTACCTTAACCCTGACTTTGACAATTTTCTCTATCTAAAATCTATCTAAATATAAAGTGTGTTAATTAGTTGATTCCGAATATTGCCAAAAGTGAGAACTAAAGAATGAAATGGATATATGTAATATACTTTTTAACCTGAAGGCTTTTTTTTTCTTCTAATTTTTGGAAAAGAAATTCCCTAATGACAATGAGAGATGCCGGCAAAGAGTATCGAACTTGATGCTTTTATATATATTCTCCTCTCTTTACCATTCCACTTTCATCCCAATGGCATCAAACAGTTGTACACAATCACAACATGTATCATCACTCATCAGTTTCATTACCATATTTGTCATATAATATGTTGTATTACGTCTAAAAAACTGTTGCAATATGCAACTGTAAATTACCATTATATTCATTTGCATTGCATTATTAGATTTATTGTAATATTTACTTTTGATCCTATTGCAATGATTTTTGATAGTTTACGAAAACTGTTACATTAACCTTATAAGGTTACGTTTATTGCAACACTCATTTGGTCCCATCACAGCGATATATTGATTAATTAATATAATATTCATTTTTTTCTATTATAATTGTATAATGATTATGTTACTTTAAAGCTTTAATGCATAAAAAATACACATTTAAATGAATCATATAATAACACAAATAAAATTTTGATTGATGTAAAATTATAAGTAATACACATTATGTTACTTTTAAAAACTAGATAGCTACAAATCTTGTAATTCACGTATTCTCTTTCAACTACTATTGCAACTTTGAACAAAGTAGGGAGGGGGGGGGGGGGTTATTATTGAAAGAGATCCAAACGCACTCTCATGTTTGCAGAAA
This sequence comes from Echium plantagineum, assembly GCA_003412495.2. Taxonomy (NCBI): domain Eukaryota; kingdom Viridiplantae; phylum Streptophyta; class Magnoliopsida; order Boraginales; family Boraginaceae; genus Echium; species Echium plantagineum. Next base: position 102,242 of record QFAX02000164.1, read on the forward strand.
TCGATGAAGCTTCTACCTTTACAAAATTAAAGTACACTCTACTGGCCTCGACTATATTTGAGAAAAGTGGGATCTAATATTATCATTCCAGTGGTTTTGTTAAAAGATGAGATCAAACATCAGTTTTATACACATTAAGATTTTTAAAAGATTTTATTTTGACAATACATACATTAAAACACTTCACATATTTTTTTGTCAAAAATGATTTGAAATCTCATATATGAGCTTCAATTAAAATTACATAAGAGACTTTAATCTATGATTAAAAGCTAATTTTTGTTTTTGTATAAGCTTTGCATCTGGAACTTCCTCGTTCGACATTTACACTCTTGGATCGTCTCAAGCTCGTCCACTTGTTTGCATTTCATGACCTGTGAATGATCGACTACTCTTTGTTTTGGTCTTCATACTTTTCTTTTAGCTTCTTCAAGTCCTCAATAACTAGTGTGTGGTTGATCCTAATTCTTAATCACCACATTTGATTTTTAAGTATATCAATATGTGTAAGCCTTGATCTTGTGCGTGCTTAATATGACTAACAAGTTTACATCCTGCGACCACCTTTTAACATGTCCATGAAACAAGTGACTTAAACGCACATGTTAGATAGTAAATTAATGTTTAAGACATCACTAAAACAAATTGTACGGACTTATAATCTAACAAAAGAGAAGGCTAGTTTAGGAGTCTAATTCATTCAAAGAAAAAAAAAAGTTTAGCCACAGTGGGATGTGGCGCTTCCCATGAACTACAGGCTTTTGCGACCCAGCCTCTGGGCATCTTCCAATACCTGTGATTTATTATTTGAACTCCTGGGCTTTTCCGGGGCTGGAGGTGTACAACTTATCAAAGAATTTGAATAATGTGGTGTTTAAATTAAGTTTTATAATGCTAACGTCCGAAGGCGAAAGGAATTAAATAAAATAATAATAACTACCTATGGCGTTGATAGGCGTCTCATTAAAATAATGAAACTCAATAAATTAAAGAAATTTAACTTCACGATGAGTTGGCCTTGATACCTAATCGGGCCATGGGTTAAACTCTAGGCGTCAATGTTGAGTCAGCTTTCCATTTCACGACCAACATATTATGTCGGATGTTTTTGGCGTCAGTTTGGCGACGGTCTTGAGCAAAGCTATTTCTGCTTTTCCTAGTAGTGTTTATATGTTGGACTGAAGGTTTCTTATTTTGTACGAAGTTATTTGTAAAACACGAGTTTGGATCAGCTGTAACACTTTTATACGACACTCTCTGTTACACTTTTATTGTTTGACTATTTTTTTTCAATTTTTCAAACATACTCCTTTAACAAATAATCTTCATAACATTATTTACTACCACATCCAATTAAAAAAATTAGTTATTTTTGCTTTTTAAGACAAAATTTTGTTATTTTTAATCTTTAACGATAAAAGTTACGAATAGTCAAATATTTGCCTCTACAAATATAAATGAAAATTATTTTGAATCAAATATAGTAGTATATGTCTATAACAACATAATTATATAAGATATGATGCTTGAAAATTCAAAAAAATAAATAAATAATAAAAGTGTAACAGAGAGTGTCACAGAAAGTGTTACAGAAGATCCGAACTCATAAAACACAAACAAAATCAAAAGACAATACATTTGAATTAAATGTTGTTATTGTATTAATTGTGATGAAATTATCTAAAAAAGTTGTACCTATATGTTAGAGAGTCGGGAGTTCCTATCCCCATGCACGACTACCTAATACAGAATTTGTTGCAAATACTAATACCTTGTATAGTTAGTGCGAGATATTGTTCTACATTCTCATATTAACCATGCAATGCCAATTGTTTTTTATAGATAGAAGAATTATGCTATGCACTTTAGTCTTTGATTCATATTCCGCCGATCAAATCTTTTTTAATTCACATATTCAAACTGTGAATAATGGACATTTTATCGAACTGAATAATTATCGGATTGTTTGGGATGTTAAGCAAAGATAATATGATCGAACTGTCCTTTGATATAATTGAACATTCAGGCTGGTCTTTCAACCGAATATTGCGTGGTAATAAATAGTTACCATTTTATCCATACCTCAAATCATCAAATGTGTTCATCACTGTATATGAATCGGGTTTGGAGGAGTACTATAGATCCAATGTTATATTCAGTAAGGTCTTATGATTAATGTATAGGATGTACTCAATGTGTTCGAGCGTTGTCCTAGTGTTGTATTAAGTAATGACAGTATATGGACTCTTTAATTTTATCAACCAAACATCTTTGTACAACAATCTGTTCTGCTGAACAGAGGTAGTAGCAATATACTTGTACCAATCTTCGCTCTCTCGTTCTTGTATAATTATTCAAAAGGCAACGTAACATGTACGTTTGGGCAAATTCAACGAGAATAATTTCAGTTCAGGCAAGGAAACTTAAGAAATCATCTTAGGAGCACCTAAGAGGAACATTATTATCATCAAATGGTTGTTTAAAATGGTGATTGGTGAATATTACTCCTTAGTCGCCAACAGAGCAAAAAACTGCTCCTCTGGTTGATGTGGGCATACAATAGATAGTTGTTACGAATTATACTAATAGAGTTGCATCGTGCCAACACTTAATTCAACCAACATCCTGAATGATCTTTCCCAGGACGACGTATGGATACAGGGATAGTAAGCCATTTCACAATCTCATGTGATTTTGGGCATATCATATGGCATTCTGGAGGGCTGGTCTGATTTTGCAATATCTGTTCACAGAAGTAGGCCGGTAGTGTTTTCGCAACTCCTTTTAACTCCCCCTGCTGTCTCTTGGCTGTTACTCGATCAGATCCACTGTAATACTCGACAATCTGTTTCATATGTAAGAGGCACATTCTCATTCTCTCTTCCACATGAATTAACTTGACATATCAAATTAAGGTTAGTAGAATAAGCACCAATGAAGAGACAAGGTAGTCTTAGTTCAAACAGGAATCAACAAAAAGAATATCGCCTAAGCAGCTAAGCAAGCTTAAACATGTTAAAGAGATGATTTGAATCTCAACATTCCTCTTCATTTACCATAGAATCAAATAGGACCACCCCACCCCTCCTGCTCCTCCTTTACCTCCCCGTCTTCGGTCAACGAAACACCATCACCCCTTAATAATATCCTCACCTCTTTCTTAACTGCCTCAACTCTGCTCAATGTAGGCCCCTTTGTTCAGAGATCCGTCACCTTTCACCATTTCCCGTCTACGCATATGCCAATTCTCTCGTTTAACAAAATTCAAGGTAACTTTTATACAATGAAGTATTTGATTTCCCCCTCCACACTTGTTTATTACTCCCTCCGTCCCTAAATGATTGTCACATTTGACTTTTGGTGGTCAATAAAGCACGATTTAAAATACAAATATCTCTTATTCTAAATGCAAAAAAATTATAATAAGTTGATATTTCAAAAATATATATTGAGACGAATCTAACGAGGTCCCACAAGACTATATTATTTCTTTTCGTTTAGTGAGAATTCGTGATCAAATTTTGTTGTAATTGACCACAAAAGTCAAAATGTGACAATCTTTTAGGGACGGAGGGAGTATTAGTCTGTAATTATAACAATCATTACTCGACATAATAATCTTCTGAATCTATATTCAAATTCCAAAACTAAAACATCAAATTTTGGTTTTAGAGTGAGTTCTACCTTTCAAGTGAAAATTTTCTAGTATATTAATTGATGATGTTAGGAATCTATAACAGTTACAAGTTGAATTAAAACATGGTCGAATCTACCAAATAACTACAACTCGCCCAGTTGATGTGCTCAATTCAAATTTATGATAATATGCCAAACAATAGATCATGTCAAAATAAACGACACAAGGATTTTACCTGGCTTCTCTGCGCTCACCCTCAATATTTACAGCTCTCCAATGTAATGAAATAAATCAAAATGACTCGTTATACTATCTACATAACAACGTTGCTTATCTGCTATGAAGTACAGTAGAAGAACAAACAGTGCAGTTCAGTACTGGGTCAATTCAAAAACAGTCTTTCCGTTATCATAGGGATAAGGTTGCGTGCGTTTAATATTATTGACAATATCGAGATATGAAGTTCAGAGTCCTTACAAATTATTTTAAATACAGACACGTTTACTCGAAGCAAAAAGGTGGAGGCAGAGGCAGTACACTAATGGAGATTTGCAGCTTTTGTTAGTGAGAAGACTGTTGGAGTGCACGACTACGCAGACATAGTCTCTTCAACTCGCCCACGGGGCATAGCTAAAATGGTAAGGGACTTCACTATAAGAGTGTGATTCTTTACAAGTGTGTGGGTTCGATCAGCGGCAGGTGCATGAGTAACTCTGCATTTGTTCAAGGGAGGATCTGTTTGTGGGTGGTTACTGGTTACCCAGCCTCTCTAGGCACTTTTGAGGTGGAGTACCGAGCCATTAGAGGTACATCCCGGATTCATCTCCTTTGTTGGGCGATGGACTAACCAAGCGGGGCGCCTTAAATGAGAGTATCATTTATACTCTCTTCAACTCAAATTAAATAAAAAATTCTTTTTTACGTGTACAACTTTAACAATCAATTACATTCTTTAGTACAAAAATATATTCCAATTTAAGCGATAAATTTATATTTAAAAACATTTTTATAAAAGTAAATTTTTATAATTTCTTACAATATAACTAATTAGTTATGTTAACTAAAGTTAGACACGACAAAATAAAAATACATACACTAGTTTGTAATTTGAATTGGAGGAATATAATCTGAATTTAAGTAGCACAAAACAAGATAAAAGAATTTGTCAGTGCCTGTTTTGGGTCATTGTGAAAGTAACAAATGTTGTTCAAATTGACACCTTTAGTTGAAAACTAAGTTAAGGGCAATTTCGACAATAGACACTTACATTTGTTTAGTTTGGCTTCTAATTTACTAACTTTGAGTAAAACTTTCCTCGCCAACCATCAATAACTATGTTTATTGTTGAATGTCGATCCCTTTTTGTGCCAATATTTAATTTTACTAACTACAAATTTTTATGAACATTACTTACAACTTTTAAAAAAATTATGAGGCTTCAACTTAATTTAAACTACACCATCCCAAATGCAATTGAAAAGTAAAATGTTGATGGTGCAAAAACATTTAATATATATATATATATATATATATATATATATATATATATAAAAATTGTAGAAAAACATCAAAATAACATTATTTTTATTTTTATTTTTTTAACCTAATTTAAAAATGCCTCAATTTTAAATATAATATTTCATCATATCCATCAATTAGAATAAGATTATCCATTAGTCTACAAGGTAAAGGAAATTTATTCATACTCATAATAATCTAAAGTCTAAACTCAATTCTTAATTTATCCAAGCATTATTAATATTCAAGTCTAATGACAACTACGAAAAAATCTTAACAAATAAAGAAGCTTCTCAATAAATAATCAAAGAAGAGGAATTTCAATCCAAAAAATATATAATTACATTCTTTGTTCTAAACAAGATTTAATGCCTATGTTCGAGAACCTCAATTGGATAAGGAAGTTATTTGAGAAAAATCAAGAAACAAACACACTAAACAAAATTCAATCCCTAAATTCGAGAACCTCGACTAGGTAAGTTCTTGAACCTAAGCAAGGAAGTTATCTCCTTTCACAACCAGCTAAACTGTAATTGCTTTGTATAAATAGATGTCTACTTTAGTATGTATACACATCTATAAAGAATTTTTTTTTAAGATTTAGTTTGTGCAATTGCACCATTAATATGTGTACAAGTCTGTCCATGCACCAACCTATATTTCTAAGGTTCCGTCATCTTACAAATAAGGGTGTACAATAAAAAAAGGTAACACTCATTAATTGTGTCAAAGTACATACTGATAAGTTAAAAAATCAAAAGAGACAACATTCATCAATTATTATATCAAGATACAATACAACCTACATACAGTATAAAACAAAAAAGGTAATAACATTCATTAATTATAGTGCTAAAGTACATACCGACAAATATATCAACCGAAAAAGTTAACATTCATTAAAGATCTTTTTAACATGTGTCCACTTTAAGTAGTAAATTTAGGAATGAGATACAACACACAAAAACATATAAGAGTATATATTTTAACAATTTCTCCATTTCAAATACAAGTATTACATATTTTCCCTAATTGAAATATTAACTTGTGCCTTAAGCTACATTACATCAAAATCGCGTTCATTCATTATCGAATTATACTATATATAAAACACAAAATAATATTCATTGATTGTTATATCGAAGTGTAGCCCGAATAGGTAAAAAATGTGGGGAGTAATAATTAGGTCCCCATAGAGGGTAATAATTGGCATAACAAACACAATCAATCAAGTAGAGTAGAGTAGTGTAGCAGCAGCCGTTGCGGCTCTGAGAAGTCTCCAAGACTATGTTGACTAATTGTGTGTGATGTTGATATAATTTCACCACAAAATCACAAACAAAAACCCAAATACCACCAAATTACTTACACATCATGTCTCCATATCCCCTTCAGATTTCATCCCAAACAATCCCTTCTTCTTTTTCAGGTACACACATATCAAGATTTATATATGTATATTGTTATTTCACTATATATTGTTAATGTAACTTAATGTCTTCGAAGAGGCTGTCGTCTAAGCGGCTTTTGGGGGCACCGTAGAAAAAACTAGGGCCCTTCAAATTTCGAAAAAGTAATTTTTTTTAATCATTCATTTGTATGTTAAGTTGTTTATCCCGTTAAATTTATATATAAAATTTATGGTTTCGTCACTGATTCGGGGTCGGAGAGAGGGTGTCCAACCCTGATAACAAAGAGAGTGGAGTGCACTATCTAGCATTTTGGTATTTCTATATGTATATGTTATTAACATGAGTCAATGTCTTTAAAGAGGCGATTTATTAGGGGTTGGATAGTACGGAATCTTGTAGTAATATTATAGGAGTCTGATCCCGAATTGACCGAAGAGTGGAGTGCACTATCTACAATTTTTATATTTCTTTTATTAATATATGTTATATATTTCACAAATTTGGTTTGTTGAATGTTTTGTGTGTCTCATTATCACTGTATCAGTCTTGGTGACTGATGACTGATGTGTTTGACTTAATGAAGGTAGTATTGAGAATGGTATAAAGCGTCTGGGTTTTTTGGTGTGGCTTTTAGATTTAGGGAGTAAAGATTGCATTTTCAAGGTAATTTGGGATTTATACCTTCGTTCTTTAGATTCGTCTCGTAAATGTTGCATTTTTATAGTTATTGTGGCTTTATAGTTCCTTTAATTGGTGCTGGTGGTGTGTGTGTGGTGATTGGGGGGGGGGGGGGGGGAGAAGGTATCTGTAGTTATTAAGGTTTTGCTGTTGTGTGTTTTTCAACCTCTTATTGATTATTGGTGGTTGTATCTCTTTTGGTCTCTTCCTTAATCTCGAGTTCGCTAATGTGATATTGATAAGATATCCTGCAATATTCGCCTTCGTATAACTATTAGCATAGTTTATCCTTGATGTTATTTGCCAAGCATTAAGATTGGGGTTGTCTATGTGCAATTGTATTCACGATGATATCAACACTTTAGGAAACTTTAGATCTATTTTAGTGTATCTTGTACAAAATTTACTATCAAGGAAACATAATTTCCTTGCATTCTGTTACCATTAAGATCCAACTTTGTATGAATTGGACTCTTTGGCCTTAGGATGCTTATATTGATGCCTTATTTTTCACTGAAAGTCTATCAAGTTTATCGTCTCCATCATACCCATCATGTCTGCTGATTCTCAGTTCATAAGCCAAAATGTTCATCTTGAGAGGTTTTAATGTTTTCTACGATATGATGGTAATTTTATTATGCGTAATTTCGAATTCCTTGTGCATGTTTAGATAGCTGCATTCTTTATACTGTTGTAAATTCATTTATCGTGGTATAGGGTCAGTGTTCGATTTTGTTCTTTGATGTGACTAATAATTAGCTAATAATATGTGTACATCATTTACTTTGTTTAATATTCGCCAAAGGGGGAAGCAGGGGCACAAAAGATCTGGTCGGGCGAGGTCTAAGGAAATATTTATTATGTTTTAATTTGTCATATTTGTAGGCTATTCATTTGGAATTTTAGATGTTCAATATAATTACATTTAATGAACATGAGAAGCAAAATAAACTCTTAATTCGTGATCTCATTTTATTTGAATATTCCCATAATTAGTACTCGTACTTGTTTTGTAGTTATAAATGACAAAACTTGGTACTTAACTGTTGGGTTGTCGATGGTTCTTTTTTCTTCCAACACGTCGGCTTTGGCAATGTGTTGGTTCCATACTTAATTATACTTCTCTGTGTTGAATGACATATATATTTTTCGTTTTAGTTGTTTTTATTCTGCTATGAAAGAGAAAGTCAGAACCGTGATCTTCACGTCTCTGTTAATGATTATTCTCTATTTCTCTTTATTTTGTTGTTACTTTCTCTGAATCTTCAACGGTTTCGTTTCTGAAATTTGTCGGCTTTATATAACAAATTTTCTGACTGGCCATATTATCTTCATTTCAGGGGGCTGTCAAATTTGACGGCAACAAATATATTTAAGCTTTAGCAAGAGTCGATATTTGGTTTCATCACAAGACAGTATCCAATGGGTTCCAGATTCCCATCACATCAGCTCAGCAATGGCCTTTACGTATCAGGTCGCCCGGAGCAGCCAAAAGAACGAACACCGACAATAAGCTCAGTTGCAGTGCCCTATACTGGTGGTGACATAAAAAAATCTGGAGAGCTTGGAAAGATGTTTGATATACCTGTAGATGGGACAAAGTCGAGGAAATCTGGACCTATAGGTACTGCAGCTTCGAGGACTGGGTCTTTTTCTGGAGCTGCTTCACATTCAGGACCAATTAACCCTAGTGCTGCAGCAAGGGCTAGTTATTCTACCTCGGGTCCTGTATCTGCAGGGATGTCTGGTGCCGCTTCAGTGAAGAAATCAAATTCTGGGCCACTGAGTAAACATGGAGAACCTTTAAAAAAATCATCAGGTCCGCAATCTGGCGGTGTAACACCCCATTCCCGTCAAAATTCAGGTCCTTTGGCACCTATTCTTCCAGCAACTGGACTCATTACCTCCGGTCCTATCTCTTCTGGCCCTCTAAATGCATCCGGAGCCCCAAGAAAGGTGTCTGGGCCTTTGGACTCGAAGGGATCAATGAAGCATGGCCCTTTTGCAAATAACCAGGCTGTAACCACTCTCACTCAATCTGATGACTACTCATTCAAGAGGAATTTGCCAAGAGCTGTCTTGTGGGCAATGGTTTTACTGTTTGTGATGGGCTTTATTGCTGGTGGGTTCATAGTTGCAGCTGTACACAATGCAATCCTCATCATTGTTGTTGTGGTGTTATTTAGCATAGTTTCTGCATTGTTCATATGGAACTCTTGTTACTGGAAGAGAGCCGCTATTGGATACATAACCCAATATCCGGATGCTGAGCTGAGAACTGCCAAAAATGGCCAATATGTGAAGGTTTCTGGGGTATGTATTTACTGATCCATGTCTATGCACGTATTCTTTGTTATGGTGAAGTGTTTTGTTATAGCTTGAATCTTCTGTTAACATTCAATTTTCCTTACTATTTGCTACAATAGTATTCTGATATAAAAGTCTTCCCATAGCTAGAATCTGCTACTGTTAATTTATATGATGTGTAAAACCTATGGACTAAAATATTGTAGGCAATGTTGTTATTTGTTTGAGTTGGTCAGACCTTTCCATGCAGTATGTGTTTGTTGAGTTCGATATCACAAGTCACATATCATTTGGTTGCTTACTAGACAAAATATGTCACTTCAGTTTTCCCTCTGAAGCTACGGCTGTTATGACTTGGTCCTGCCATATTTCGTTGTGTATGCTTGCTGAGTCTCATGACATTACACTGTGGTTAACTTACCACTGTCTTATTGCTCACTAATAATCAAGTTGTGCATAACTTCCTTTCTAACATTTAGTATTTTATTTGTCTATTGTAAAGGTGGTTACCTGTGGAAATGTACCTCTTGAATCATCTTTCCAAAGGGTACCCCGATGTGTCTATACATCCACTAGTTTGCATGAGTACCGAGGCTGGGATTCTAAGGCTGCTAATCCTACTCATCGTCGCTTCTCTTGGGGGATTAGATATGCAGAGGTGAGTAGCTAAATGTTCTCTCTCGTTACTTCTTACTAGATGTTTGTGCACACTCAGCCTGTGCGAAATCGTATTTGTAATATATATTTTTCATTAATTTTTACATGACCCTATCATGATAAATTGTTTTTCATTAATTACAAAATATATGTGCATGATAAGAATAACTGAATAGATATAATATCTATATTATACTACTATTTAAGTCATTTTGCTTAGCTTAAATTTAATGTGCAAAATAATATTTGATGATATAGGTGGATTGTTATTGTACAAAGTATTCATAAAAACTAAAAATATATAGACTCCCTCCGTTTTTTAGCATGTTGTTTAGCAACAATCTATTTTATTAAGGATATAAAAATATTACTCTTCTACCCCCATTTAATTGGAGTTGATAATAAGATGAGCTTATAACCAATGTCTTGAAACTTGTAGAGATCATCATTTTGTAACATTAGTTTAAATGGAGTATTGATTACCTTTGAAACTTCCAACTTTTATGTTGGGAAGTCAATAACAGCCTACTTCTTTAATTAAGAATAAAATAGGAAAATATGGTGAAAAAACACATTGAAAATGGTAAACAATATGTTAAAAAAACACAAATTCTAATCTAAACAATACCTTAACAAAAATGGAGGGAGTATTAATTATTCTTCTTACAATTTATGAGATCACGGGCTTCAAAAGAACCACTAATTCCCCCCCTTCCCACATTATATATAGGGTAGATATTTTGCCATCTATGTATAATATTAAGAATGTATATGCAATTTTTTCAATTAAATTTATATAGCACCCCTCCAAACATTCTTGTTTGCGAAATATTTTTAATGATTACTGATAGCCTCTTTCACTGAATTTCTGATTTCTAACAGAGGCATGCAGTCGACTTTTACATATCTGATTTCCAATCTGGATTGAGAGCTTTGGTCAAGACTGGTTATGGTGCAAGGGTGACCCCTTATGTCGATGAGTCTGCCATTGTTGATGTCCATCCTGAAGACAAAGATGTATCTCCTGAATTTGTCCGGTGGTTGGCAGAGAGGAATTTATCAAGAGATGACCGCATAATGAGCTTGAAAGAAGGGTGAGTAGTTTGCTTATAGCTATATTTCTTGAATTTATTGCATCTTTGTTGCAGACAAATCATATGATATCAATACATTTTAACTTGGTCAAACGTTACTGAAAAAGGAAACACGAGTACTTGCAACCTCAATACATACATAATGGAGAAGTCATAGCTCTCAGAGTGGCAGCATGCCCACGTCCACGCTGATTCCTAATTATTATGATCCTGTAACGACTATTTCACATGCCTGTTAAAACTATTATGTCCATGTTGATTTCTCATCATTAACCCTTCTGCATTACTAGGAAGATAACATTTGACCCATAGTTCTTCACTTTCGTATGTTTCAGCATTTCTTGTTCCTTCTTATTGTCATGGTTCGGGAAATGTCATTCTTTGCGCGTTCATCTTTTCTTAGACAAATCTGAATCATACCACATAGTTCATATTTTCTTAGACAAATCTGGATCACACCACATAGATATTCTTCTCATTTGTCAACTCATACCGGGGAAATCTAACTGTAATCAGCATTCTCGATTTGGCAGGTATGTCAAAGAAGGAAGCACAGTCAGTGTGATGGGAGTTGTCCAGAGAAACGAAAATGTGCTCATGATTGTCCCCCCGCCCGAGCCTTTCACAACTGGATGCCAGTGGATGAAATGCATCTTTCCGGGCAGTCTGGATGGTATCGTGTTGAGATGTGAAGATACGTCGAAGATGGATGTGATACCAGTTTAAAAGCATGGACCAGTTTAAAAGCATGGTATAGGCACATATTAAGTTTATTCTCTTTCAACATATACAATATGCAGTTGTTGGGGGTGTTACTGACCATAGTGAAGTTATAACATAGTTTGTGTTGGCAATGTGCATATTATGTAGTGGTTCGTTTGTTCTTTTTTTCTCGGAACATCAAAGGGTTTGTATTATGAATGAATGGTTGATCAAAGGGTTATTCAAGAAATGCAGATATAGGTCGTGTGTTACCAAATATAATGCCATCTCCATCCTTGAAATATTGTTACATTTGTTTTCAGTGGTCTAAATTAGCAACCTTTGTGGCCCTAATTGACACAATTTTGATTCAAATGAAAGCTACCATTTGTCTAGTTTAGTGTGTTAAATATATTACTAATAAGAATCATATGTAAGTTAATGTTATGAAACCAAATCGAATTGTATCACTTTTATAATTGAATCAATCCACATTTAGATTGAACAGCCTCAAGACTCGGAGGCTGGGTGGGTCGAACAATATCTATATAGAAAACGGATAACGAACACATTGTGAAGCAATTCTTTACAGATCCTTGTTAGTATAGTAATAGTGCTAAGGAGAGTAAACTGAGACACTAAGACAACCTTCTCCTAGATTGAGAACTGCTTCTGCCAGCATCTAAAAGCCTTTGACTCCTCCTCCTGGTAGAGGATGAGGATTGTTGCGGCAGCCTATTGACTACGTTTCCGAGTTGACCGACTGTGGAGTTCAGGCTCTGATTATACGCTTGTACTAAAGCATTATTGTCAAGAAGAGGATCATGGTTATTTGATGGAAGTGACCTATGCGTCTGCCTGTCAGAAACTGAAGTACGTGTCTGCCATGGGCGAGCAACAATAGATGTCTCAATTTCATCCCCTATACCTTCAGCAACATTAATTAAGGCAGTTGCTTGGGCGGAAGGAGAAGAGGAGTTTTCGGATGACACTCTCAAGCCCTGATGACGTGATTGGATGTGACGGCCATCAGTTGATAGTGGTATTTGAGCATTTTGAGCAGCAGCATTATAGTTGGAATTCTCGGGTGCAGGTATTCCGGGTAAGGGACCACCTCTGGTACCAAATAAGATACTAATACGGTGTAGACTTTCTGAAATTGGGACAGAGGGACCATGGGCTGTGCGCATCTGCCTACCACTCTCTATACGTTGCGCTTTTGGCCTTGGAGGCACCTCAAAGCTGGTTTCGGTTTTTGATGCATTACGACGATTCCCATTTCCATAAACTGGAGTAATGCTGTTATCCGATACCTCCCCCATACACACTGGACATTCCTTGGATGTAGAATCTTGAGGCAGCAACTTATAGAAGCAGACCCAGCAAAACAGATGCCCACAACAAGTCAAGATAGGGTCTTCAGCCATCTCTAGGCAAATGTTACAATCATAAAAATTCATACCCTCCTTATCGACCCTTTTCACCTCTGGGGATATTGCCAATGCACTTGCCACCAATTCAGAATTTCTCTTGTATTTCCTCCCTATTCCATTATTCTTCTCCATCACATCAACATCACCTAAAGTACTACTCTCTCCATCTTCATTGCCCACATTCCTACTAATCTCAATAAAATCGTGACTATTGTTAACAAAACTTCGAAGAGAAGGAGACATAAGATCATGAGAACTTCTAGTCTTCTGGCGTAACTCCCCTGCTCTCTCAATAACTTCCCTGAGCTGTCGGATCCTCTCGTGAATCATACTTTGAGTAGATTCTAGCTAATGAACCAAAATTTGATGACTTGGAAGCAATTCTCTAGGGTCTTGACTATTATCCACATTTAATTATACAAAGCCTCAAACCACCAAAAGTTCGCCAAATACCTGTTAATTGAAAAGATCAAAATCACCCAACTTGCAAATATTTTGGGAAGAGGGGCAATCTTAAGTCAGTTGCCACTCTATTTTTCACAATAAGAAGTGAGATGACAGACATGGCTTCCTCAATACAGCACTGCAAGACACCAGAAAAGAGCGTACACATAGCAGAAGAGTTACGATCATACATTCATAGCTAAAAAAAATCAAACAAACAAAAAACGAAATTTAAACTAAAAACCTATATGAAGTTGATAATTTATCTTTGAACATCTATTTCTTTTCTCTAGAGGGGAACAGAGACGAGGAACTTTGACATAACATTCATCCTAGACAAATGGACTTTTGTACTCCATCTAAATCAACTCCAAATCTTGAGTGTCCTACTCTTTCAAAATTCATTGCACTTGGAGATGACCCTATTCCTCACTCATTATCCGAAACTATTCAAGACGAATCAAATGGTCATGAATCATACCCGCCACGTCCCTAACGCCTTCGAGAGACTCACGACTGAACAGGGTACCCAAGAGTAAAGTATCAACACTATCTATTATGTGAAAATTCAACTCGTCAATATACAAATATTATACTACCATCTTTTAAAGATGGAGGGGGGTTCCAAAGTTTCAACAGCTCATCACCAAATTGCAAAACTGGACAATTTCGTAGAAAAGATTTAGTCTGTTTATATAATTGTAATTGTTCATTATATATATAGATATCAAGATCATCAGTTTTTAATGAGCAACATAATTATCTTCATCTAAATTTGCCTCTGTATCATGTCATCTTCATCTTGATCTTCAAATTCAGGATGAATTTTGTTGTTATACACAGAATTAATAAATAAAGCAGCAATTTTTCAACAAAATTAACTAATATACGCAAATTTAACTATCAAGCCTCAAAACTAGACAATCAAAAGTGGACAATCTTTTTGGGATACAGTGAGTACAATCTAAATTGCTGGAATATGTAATTGTACTAACCTCATCTTGATCTTGGTATTTCCAGTTAAATTTTCTTATTGTTAAGTATTATGATACAAAATATTCAACAAAATTAGCTAATAAAATAGTACTTTTTTCGCAAATGTAGTAATATCATTAAAACTGAATACTATATAGGACAATCTAAACTGGACAATCTTTTTGGATCCAGTTGATCAATCTTTTATGAAGTTAAAGAATTTGCTAAATTTGGGTTGACTTCTATGGTAAAAAGGGAGCTGTGGACTCTATTGCTAGAGTTTGACCTGTCGACGTTAGTTTAGGAGAAGCCTCTTGTTACGAGGACACTAATGGCTGCATCAATCACCTATTTTTTAGCGGATAAAAATTTTTATTTCATTATTTTGTGAGTTAATGTTTTTTTCTCAAATTGTTTTGCTCAATCGTCCGTTTTATTCCATCTATTTCAAAATATTTGATTGTTTAGCTATAAAGTATTTTATTAAATGCTTAAGAACATTTACTATTATACCATATATAATACTATTAAAATAAAAAGTAACATATTAAATAATTAATTATTTTTCTAAGCAATCAATTCCGTCAACAAATAAATATTATGAAAAATAAATTTTTTTTTCTAAACAATCAATTATTTTGAAACAGAGGAAGTATTAATCTGTTGTTACGTATAACACGTGTGACATACACGTGAGTTTTCAGTAATGTATATTGTCATGTCATTAAATATAATTTGGGACAAGAAAAAATCAAAAAAACAAAATCTAACATAATCCAACCCCAAATTTTAACTCATCTCATGTTATATGTAATGTCATATTGAGAAGAGGAGTGATGGACTATAACATTTTGAAACATAAGTGATTGAGAATGACGTGGGGCTAGAAATATGGTCCAGGCGAAGGGCCGAAAATATGGTCCCGAGCGAAGGGGCGAAAATATGATCTATGGTCGAAAGGGACCAAAAATATGGTCCCGGGCAAATGGCTGAAAATATGATATGTGGTCGAAAGGGACTAAAAATATGTTATGGGTCGAAACGGTAACATATTCATATATTCTTAGATGAAATAACTATTGATTTAGAGATTAAAGGTATTTTGGGAAAATGTTACTGAAAATTAATCAAATTTGGCATATACTATGTCAATCTTCTTAAGGACGAAAGGAGTATTTGTTATTAACATTGTTGTTGTTTTATGTATTCTGGTCGTTTGAGCATAGTCTCGTCTGTGCGAAAGATTAATGTTATTTTAATAATAATGTTTTATAGTTGAAACTACGATAAAAATTGTAGGCCTTAAACATTACAAATACTATAGATATAGATTAATCTAATAATAACTCTATAATCAAAATCATGGGTAGTTATCTTTGAGTTAGTTATTAAAATTTGACAAGTTATATATGATAGTGGTAGTTTTATTCTTTTTTGTCCTTTAATTTTTTAAAAAGGCTGGCGATATTGCCAGAGCAATTTTGATTCTGCCAGAGCAAAGTTTGAGTATATTACCTATTTTAACCTTTTAAGTTAACTATTTCATTATATCATTAATATTTACTATTTAATATTTTCTTACAATTAGAGTTGTTTAAAAATTAACCATAAATGAACACATTTCATATCTTTAAAGGAAGAGGATATTTGTCGATCTTTTCTACGATTTCAAATTGTGAAGAATTTATTTTGGTTGAACTTTTTTTTTCTTTGGTCGCCCTTTTCTCCGTTGAATATTGGGTTCATAAAGTATCGCATATGACTCATCAACGATCTCAATAATTTATCTTGATCACGTAACTTTTCTCCAATTGACCAAAGATGATCATTATCATTTAACTTCGAAATTAATTCCCCAAATTCTTTACCTTCAACAACAGTTTCAAATATTGAAGATCTTAGATACTAATGTCTATTGCTTTTATTTTCAATTAATATAGAAAATATTTTGCAAATTATTTCCTTCAATAATAATTCATTTATAGATGATCAAGAGAGCAATAATAATGATTTATTAACATTAAAGATGCATATATTTAAAATATGAAATCTGTGTCATTTATTGCTGATTTTCAAAATTATCTCTACTTTCAATAAATTATTAAATAGTAAATACTAATGACAAAATAGAATAGTTGACTTGAAAGGTTAAATTAGGTATATGCTCATACTTTGCTCTGGCAGAATCAAAATTGCTCTGGCAATATCGCCAGCCTTTTAAAAAACTATCATATGACATGTGGTATACTGGTATAGTTCAATGATCATTTAGATTTCAACAACAATTAAATGACTTCCCACTTTATATAGTATAGATTTTTCACCAATAATTATTTTTTATTCACTATACTAATAAATACTATAGATTTAAAGTCACTGATTAGTCTTCAATATAATGTTCATAACATTTTCTTAATCTTTTTTATAATAAATAGAAATTACGTCAGTTAAATTTGATTGATTGTCATGAAGATTGTGATGATGGATTAATAGACACATGTTCACATAGTCATGTCACTTTCTTGACTGATACAAACCCTAGATTTGCTTCTGAAAAATTCACAGCTAAATTCAATCTCAGCCATCCATCTTTTCATTATCCATCAAATTTTTCATCTGATTCCAATTACTCCTATTACATACACTATTTTCCCAATTTTTTTTGCTAATTCTGAACCCATTTTTCCCAATTTGAGTTAAAGTTTATATTATTAAGCTATTCTTGATATAATTTCTGCAGAATTCAACCAAAATATATCGAATTTTGGTATTGACGTACACTATTTTCACAATATTTTTGCTAATTCTGAACCCACTTTCCGAATTTGAGTTAAAGTTGAATTCTTTTATTGCCTTTTTTCATATAATTTTAGTACAATTCAACCAATTACATTGAGTTTTGGTATTTCAGATACACTATCATCATAGTGTTTTATATTTATGAACCCATCTTTCCCAATATAAGTTAAAAGTTCTCATTTTTGAGCTTTTCTTTATCTAATTTTAGTAGAATTCAACCAACATATATTGAGTTTAGGTATGTCTTACTTGGACATTTTTGTGAATTCAGGGTTTATAATTATGGAGTTTTGAAGATAATGTGAAATAATTTGTGTTTTTTTATTCTTGAAGAAACTTGGGTTTGCTTATGGACCATGAAGTGCATTATGGTATGCAAGAAGAAGAGCATTATATTCATCACCACCAAGGATTGGACCATATGAACAATCATGGTGTGATGGGACATGAAGAGCCTGGTGAGAATGGCAATTCGATGGGTGGTTTGTGCGCATTCAGGAAATTAATATCGAATGTTCAGTTTATCGTTTAAAAAGTTTAATGTTTTTTACTACCACAATAATATACATAACATCACAATTATTGTTAATATATAATTATGACGTCATTTAATTATTTATTAAGATTTTTGGTTGTTAAACTTAACACTCTTGAATAAGACTAACCGCTAGAAATGGGTGGTTCAGGAGATGGAAGTGGAGGAAGTGAAGCTATGGATGGGGATGTGTCCATTGATCCTGGGAATTTGTCTGATAACCAAAATGTTGTAGTAGTTCGTGGAGTTAATGATAGTGGTAATCAGCTGACTCTGTCTTTTCAGGGTCAGGTTTATGTGTTCGACTCCGTTTCACCTGAAAAAGTATGTTCTTGTTTTGCACTAGATTTTCATTACTCTGCACTGTTTCTATAATGGATTTAAAAAGTAGTATCCTTCGTCTGAATTCTGTTTTTTGGACTCAGTATAACTGGTAGTTTGCGGCATTGTTGATGAAAAATGGGTTTGCTTATGGGATTGTAGTTTGTGTCGCAGCTATTATAATGGAAGTATTTGAAGAATTATTTATTTGTGTCTGAATTCTGTTTTGGAGTCGGTGGAAATTGTGGTTTGTGGCATTTTGTTGTTTGATCAATGGTTCTTTTCCCGAACATAGCAGCTTAATTGAATTATGTCTAGAATTTCAGCTAAGCATATTAGAATAAGTCGTTGTGAGCTCATAAGAATGTGAACTTTATAAGATTGTTTGCACTAGTTTGAAAAAATTAGTATTCTTTGTCTAAATTTTGTTTTGGAGTCTGTAAAAATTGTAGTTTGTGGCATTCTGTTGTTTGATAAAATGATTCTTTTCTCGATCCGAGTAGCTAAATTGAACTATGGCGAAAATTCCAACTGGGCATTTTAGAATAAAATAGTTGTTGGCTCATGAGAATGTGAACTTATATCTACCGAAGTGGCAATTTTTACGAAACATTTTCTTTCTCATTTTCTTGTGCATGTTCAATTTCTGGCATTGATGGGCATTCATGAGTAGTAAATTTGACTGGAAATTTCACAGACGGTTTTACGCTTATATGGCATGCCTTTTTTTGGTCGTTGCTTTTGACTTGCCTTCAATTTATTTCATTCTTCATGCTTCTCCTTCCTGTGTTACTATCTTATGCAGTTGCTTGGCAAATTAATTTATTTCCATCATGTCTCAGGTGCAAGCTGTACTCCTATTGTTAGGAGGCCAAGAAATACCTCCGAACATACCTTCAATGCCAGTAAATGCTATTACTAATGGGGTATGGACAATCTTGTATGCAGAATTTTAGTTCAATCTATCACCATGCTAATACTGTAACTACTTTTCAGGGTGTATCCAGTACTCCTCAGAGGTTTAATGTGCCCCAGAGGTTGGCTTCCTTAATTAGATTCCGGGAGAAGCGGAAAGAGCGTAATTTTGACAAGAAAATTCGGTATACTGTTCGTAAAGAGGTTGCCCTAAGGTATGAGTTTTTAATAATTAGAGTTTCACTCCGTATTTGGCAGATTAGTCCCATATATTGTTGAGAATCCACTTCTTGTGGATTTAAACATCTTCGTAAGGTCTTTTATGAATGAATACCAATTACAGAGTATATAATTTATATTTTGTAAAATCATGTTTATTTGTTTTCTAATTATCTAGATATATGGTATCTCTACATATAGTTTAACACATGACCTATTCCTCAGTAATTAACCAGGTCATCTGGTCTAAATTCTTGTTGGAAGATCCTTCTCTCAGCTACTAATTTTAGATTACTGAAACAAATATTATGTCTAAAAGGTGCACACCCTTTCAGTGTTGGAATGAGTTATCTGCCTAAAACTTCTAGATAACCATTAGACTTTGACTGTCCAACCATCCAATGTTTAGATTCTTACAATAAGCAAAAAACAAAGGGTTGGAATGTAAGTGTCAAATTTAACAGCCCCTGTATCGTATCACTATGTCATTTATGTATACACTATTAAAGCAATCAGTATGTGTTTTCTAAGATCAGTATTTGGATTCGATTCCTTCTTTAGTATAACTATTCACTTTGGAATCTTCTGTAATTCTTGGACTTGCATATAAGGTTTCCTTTTCTATGTACCATTAAGAGAAAAGCTTTGATGTTACGTACAGGATGCAGCGAAATAAAGGGCAGTTCACATCTTCTAAACCAAATCATGATGACACTGCATCAGCTGCTTCAAGTTGGGACTCCAGTCAGAGCTTGGGTGGAGATGGGAGTGGTTCTCAGCAGCCAGAGACTTTGTATGTCTCTGTTATCTTACATGTAGTTTTTTCTAGCTTTGATTTGTGCTGCATGTGCCCATCTTCAGTGTATCAAATGTTAGATATTAGCTACACATAAATGTTATGATATGATTGTTGGCTATATTTAGAGTTCATCTTTGCATTTGATTTCTTCATTCGATTATTTGACCCCCATTATTTTTTCTTCTATTTAATATCTTATGCTGTAATCGAGCATCTTGAGTTCAGGATTTATAATTTCATGTGAATCTTTCAGCTGCCGGCATTGTGGAATCAGTGAAAGATCAACTCCAATGATGCGTCGGGGACCTGAAGGACCAAGGACACTTTGTAATGCATGTGGCTTGATGTGGGCAAATAAGGTAGCCAGGGCTGAGTTCTGGAATGTTTTTATTGATTGTTATACTTTTCATTAGTTCATGTTATTTCTGATTGGAATCTCGAGCCTTTCCTTTAGTATATGTTGACCAACAGTTGTTGTATGTCATGTTCCTCTATGTCATAATGTGATTCAGAGATTGCATCTACTAGATCTTACATAGAATCTCTTAAAATTAGTGTTCTATCGTACCTCCTCTTGTAAACTGTTCACTGAATCATATGTTCGATACACTGGCTAGTATGTTGCTCCATGACAAATTTGTTTTGTTCCATGCTTAGACTAGCCAGCCTTTTCCTTTATGTATCTGGTTGATTAACAAAGTTTGTTCTGGTAGAAATCACTAGACATCTGTCATATGAGTAGCTTTTTGCAATTTTTTATGAACTCGAGCTGGCTGAATCTACTATATGTGTAGCTTTTAATTCTGCCATGTGGATATGGTAATATATTCAGGACCTAATGCTCTATAGATATTATTTTTGAATAAAGTGAAACTTTTATCCATTATTCTAATAGTAAACTACAAATGAAGTTAAGTGCATAAGATATATTTTGATGAAAGTCTGAGTTGAATATATATGTTTCTTGGAGTTCGAATTGCTGTTATCTCAACCCGTCTCCTCAACGTATCATTATATAGGGTACTTTGAGGGATCTTTCGAGGGCAGCTTCCCATCCTGGACAAACCTCCTTGCTCAACAGGACTGAAGAGGTGGGTTATTTGCTAAGAGTATCTGTAGCAGATTCTCCTTTTCAGGGAACCACACTTATGCTCGTAATAGATATTTCTTCTGAATTATGTTTACAAATAACCACTTCTGATTTTTTCTTCTATTTCAATCTTACCCAGATGCAGACTGTGAACCTAGAGTCTGGATGCCTATTGGTTCAATCAGTTGTAGGAGATGAAAACAATTTGTCTTGAGCTGCAGCACATGGTATAGAATATGAGCATAATGTTAATGTAACCAAACCATGTGTGCTGCTATTTACAATTAATTTCATTTTGCAATAGTCACTCTCCGAGAGAATTAGTTTTGTTCGATATACTGATCTTACTGACTCAGAGTCACAAATTTTGTAAATCCATAGAGTTGCTACGTTCTTTCTTCAAGACTCTAGTTTGGATTGATTTTTGAAGTTACTTATCTGCACTGCATATGCATACTGGACAACTTATTTCATTACACGATCAGCGTGGTTAAAATTTAAATCGGTAAATTTTGGATCTCCAGATGAACACTCCATGCTCGGTGCAGCCAGACTAAAGAAACAAGCAGGTGATACAAGCGTTTCAATTGCGTTAGGTGCTCATCAGTACTGTTTTTTACCTTATGATTTCGCTTGGCAGTTAATCTTGATGAAGGATGCATCTAGATCGTGTGTTACGTTCCAAGTCTTTTATATAGAATGCATTTTCTGCATATATAAAAGGCCTTGATGTCATTTTGCATATAATGCTAATGGAAACCATTATGGATTGGTTATATGTGTTCTCATGCATGGAGCTATGTGGATTTCACAGTCACTTCTGACTATATCCAAAGTAGCTTAGCTAAACGCACTTATCACTATTCCATTATCACATCCATTACCAGGGTAAGTTAGATAAAAACGAACTTCGATTATGAACGACATCTAGTGATGTCACACGGGTTTTAAAAACAGATATCGAGTCTAAATTTGGTTCTCAAGCTTAAAAATCTCAGTGGCATCTAGGTGAACGAGTTTTTTTTAATAACGAATAATAGTAACCAATAAAAACTGAGAACATTTTAAACTTTTGCTTTAAGAAGCTAAATACATTGACGTAAGAGGAAAGTATAACAACACTTAAATATAAACTTATCATTTCCAAATTATTTATACCAATAGTTGAGTTGTTGGGTTAGGTTTTAGGTCAGTGTTAGCTTGAATCATCTTTACAATAACGAAAATATTTTTGCACATAATGACAAAATAATCGAATTATAATGGCGTTTTAGTTTATGTATTTGGTCATTTGTAGGGACTTTATTTATTTAATAATACTATATAAGAAAGAGTGGAAAGTAAGCAGTAAGCAAATCTAACTTGCATGATCACACGGCAAGCAAGATTGTGGATGAGTACAAGCAAAAGTGTAATTGCATGGAGTCGCGTCTACGATACTCGTTTAACTATCAATTTAACTTGAACTCGATATTTTCGACGTTTAAAGCTAGAATGGTAGACTTATAAGTTGTGAATGAATTGAGCCAAAGCTGTCGTACCAGACTATCAGTTACTTATGGTCAGTTCTAACATGTGATGATATGAAGAGAAACTAAGTGAGGCGGGAAATTTCTCAGAAGCTTCTTATGCAACTTTCAACAGAATTTTAAAAAGTACCGTCACACAAATCAGTTGTCTATATTCCCACTAAATGATCTTCGATATGCATAAACTTAATTTCCATACAATACAGAGGTGTAAAGTTTCCTTCATACTTGTTAGCTACTCAACTACATTCTTCTTCTTCGTCCATTTACTAAATAAATAATTTATAGTTTGTTATAATCAAGTCAGTATAGCGGTGTTCAAGTGGGGTGCCATCTTTCTTGCCACAGTATGGGAGATGTTGTCCTGTTTGAGGTACGTGTTAGACTATAGGCAATCCGAAGAGCAGGGGTAAACTAGGATATAGGTTGAAAGTCGTATGTTAGTCTAATAGTGATAATTTGTTATAAACAAAAAACACGTTAAATCAAAGACCATTGAGTCAACAGTATGGCAGACGGTGGAAGTGGTTCGGTGATACCTCCTGGGGTGAGAGCTGACCTTGTGCATGGAGGTCTAGTTCATGATCGAGATGATGTGGAAACTGGTATGGCTGGTGATGTTATAGAAGGTGGGTTTTCTGATCCATTCGACATAGAGAGTACAAAGAATCCATCTCTTGACTCTCTTAAGCGTTGGAGGGTAAGATGTACTGTCCTTTGTTCTCACTTTTGTAGATTAGTGTTTCAGTTTTTGTTTAAATGATCTATCTCGTCTCCATAAGTACGTCATTTAAGTAATAATGAGGAAGTTATTACTTGTGATGTAGGCTAATTTGGTCTATTAGCCAAAGTCTTCGTTTTGTCTGCTACAAAAAAATTTCAGTGAAAGAGCTTTAGTTATAACAAGACAATTTAGTGCCAATTGGTGTAACGTAAATATATTTACATATTGGATTCTTGTTCTAGAATTTGTTCACAGCTCAATTTCGACTAGTCTGGTTCTGTTTTGTAGTAGCATTAAGTCAAAAGTTTACTCCATGAAGAAGATTTTATGATTTCAGTTATCTTCCTTTTTGAAACTATCACATCAATTTTAACTGATATTACCACGTTAAACATGTTTTCCATGTTGTCTGGTCACAACTCACACCTTATTGCTTGTGTTACGGTTTATCCCAGGATAATTTAAACCCAAGAAAAACATTAGGATTTAAAATTGAGTAACGAACTTACATGGTTTTCCTTATTTACAGAAAGCTGTGCTCGTGCTTAATGCTTCTCGTCGGTTCAGGTATACATTGGACTTGAGAAAACATGAGGAGAGAGCGCAGTGTATGAGGATGATTAGAACGCATACTCAAGTCATAAGAGTATGTCAATAGACAAACCCTGTATGTTTTGAATTGATGTATCAGATTCTTATTTATTTTTTGTTCCAGGCAGCACTGCTCTTCAAGCTAGCTGGCCAGCAAGTTCTAGGTAAGCAGAGTCTACAATCGCCTTGTTGTTTTTGTATAATGATTGTCAAACTAGTGTCGATGTTTTCAATATTTGGCAAACCCAGGCAAGCAATCTTCAGATCACAAATATGATTTCGTTTTGCAGATGTTGATTCTAATTTGTGTATTTTCTTTCTTTTTCATGTATTAATTCACTCAGTGCTGGACACACCTATGGCTCATCCAAGCCCAAAGGGAAGTCCACAGGGTAATTATGGAATAGGAGTTGAACAGCTTGTTTCGATCACCAGGGATCATAATCTTGCAGCTCTACAGCAGCATGGAGGGGCAAGTTATTTTTCCTCAAGTCATAGATGAGATTCTTGTGTATCCGTGAGTGTCCTTATACTGATAGCAACTATTTTCTCCAGGTCCAAGGTTTATCTGAGTTGCTAAGAACGAACCTAGAGGTTGGTATTGATGATAATAATGAGGAGCTCTCGAAGCGAAGGGGCGCCTTTGGGTCAAATACCTATCCTGTAAAGAAAGGGCGGAGTTTCTGGGTACTGCATTCTTAACCTATTTGGTTATGTGTTTGAATTCCGTCCTTATACTCAACTCCTTCATTGCCAGATTTTCCTGTGGGAGGCATGGCAAGACTTAACCCTCATTATATTGATAGTTGCTGCTGCTGCATCATTAGCCCTTGGGATTAAAACGGAGGTATTGCTCTCAATGATTGTTCTTGTTCCTTTTGCAATTGCCAAAATGATGATTATTTCATGTCACTTGAGAAGGTTACTAAGTATGGAATTAGGAGAAATTTTGATAACAAAGCCTCGTGCTATTCATGGGTAAAACTTATATACTTCTAAATGTGAATATTTTATACCTCAAGAACTAGTTAAATGTTTCAGTCTTGTTTAAGGATTATCTATATAATTCTTATTTCCTGTTGATTTATTTTATAAATTCTTCAATAGTTTTCATGTCATTGCTCGCCAACGCTTTATGTTTTCCTTACAGGGTATCAAAGAAGGATGGTATGATGGCGGCAGCATAACTTTTGCTGTTCTTCTTGTAATATTTGTAACAGGTGATTGCATTTTACGTTAGGTCTTCTGTATTTAGAAAAGAAAAGTTATGTGATTACCCGTTAATATGCATTCGTTAGTCCACTTAGATTTAAGAATTCATTCTGTGTTGGAACATGGAAGGTATTTATGATATTATTCTTGAATTGTTTCCCCTCCATTAGCAAACTAATTTGAGTGTTCTCTGAACATTTATAATTGTATATAGGCTGACTTCAGTACTCTTTTCGCATGTTACTATTTAGCCATCAGCGACTATCGTCAGTCTCTCCAGTTTCAGAATTTGAATGAAGAAAAGCGAAATATACAATTGGAGGTGTAATATTCGCTTTCCAACACTCTCCCTCTTTTTCTGTCAGTTGTGCATCGAAATTTCTAATGATTTATACTTACAGATCACAGTACATCGACGCAGGTTATTAGAGGTGGTAGAAGAGAAAAAATATCCATTTATGACGTTGTTGTTGGTGATGTCATACCTTTGAAGATAGGTGACCAGGTGATGGTTGTTTAGAAGATAGTTTGCTTGATCCTTTTAGAGTGCTCAATTCAAATATATTTTGGATTGTTAATTGTTAATTCCTTCTACAAGGTTCCTGCTGATGGAATATCAATAACTGCTCATGCTCTTGCGATTGACGAGTCTAGCATGACTGGTGAAACCAGGGCTGTAAGCTAGTTATACCGTGTTTCGCTATTTCTATTAATTGTTAAATTTTATACTTTATTGATTAGTTATTTTTTTTAGGTACGAAAAGATCAAGAGAAACCATTTTTGATGGCTGGTTGCAAGGTATCCGATGGTGCTGGGACTATGTTGGTAAGATAACTAAGTCACTCACTTATCTGGGAGCTCAATTATTCTACTAATATTAGTCAAGTTCTGCGCTAATGTCGAGGTATTTTAAGTTCCTAAATGGTTTATAATGATTGACTTAGTCACCAAGGCATATTTGATTCCTGTCATAGTGTGGAATTAGTGCTACTTTTTCGATATCCATGTGGGTTCAATTAAACTGTGTTGTCTACAAAGCAGTAGGGTGGTCTAAATATATGAAAATTTGTTTCTTTCAAATTTTCAAAAAATTGTGTATATTTATCGTTTAGGTAACTGCAGTGGGAGTAAACACTGAGTGGGGCTTGTTAATGACCACAATAGCGGAGGATAATGATGAAGAAACACCTCTGCAGGTACTTATCTGATTATGTTCTTCATCTCCATTGTTCATTCAGCTTATGCTAATGCTAGTCTGAACCTGGACTCGACTGGTTACTACAGGTTCGCTTAAATGGGGTGGCAACTTTCATAGGCATAGTTGGGTTGGTAGTGGCTTTCTTTGCGCTTGTTATTCTTTTAGCACGGTAATTGGATTGTGCTAATTGAATGTACAAATTAACGGTTTAGGGATATAATTCCATGATTACTAAACATGATGGTTCCTTAGGTTTTTTACTGGAAATTCAAAAAATCCTGATGGGACTGTTCAGTTTGTTCGTGGGAGGATCAGCATAAGTGATACAGTAAATGGGGTCATAAAGATTTTTACTTCGGCAGTAGGTGCCTTTTCAACATTTCTTTCCGATAGCGTATGTTATGTCCATCCACATTGTGAAAATGATCCAACATAAACTATCCAGGTGACAATTTTGGTCGTGGCAGTACCTGAAGGCCTCCCACTGGCTGTGACATTAACGTAAGGATCATCTACGAATTTTTTCAACACAAAGATTTATATGGCATGAGTTTCTCTAATGTTGTGTCGTATGTTTTAATATATATGTTCCCCCTTCTGACAGCTTAGCATACTCGATGAAAAAAATGATGGCCGACAAGGCTTTGGTTAGTGTCTTCAACTTTACACATGTATTGTTTATTACTCAAAAGATCAATATGTATGTGATTCTGTATAAAATTGTTGAGAGCAACAAGCCTGCAGGTGCGTAGGCTTTCAGCATGTGAAACAATGGGCTCAGCAACAACGATTTGCAGTGATAAAACCGGAACTCTCACACTGAATGAGGTTGTGTTACACAGCTATTGAACACTTAACTAGAAGTCCTTTGGCATTTTTTGTGGTTGTTAATATCATTAGGGTGGTACCTATTTTTATCTCATCACAGATGACAGTAGTTGAGGCCTATATCGGTGGAGAAAAACTCGATAAGCCTGAAGATAGATCTCATTTCAATGAAAATATCTCATCTCTACTAGACGAAGGCATATCACAAAATACATTGGGCAGTGTATTCCCCTCTAAGGTACTGTTGTATATTTTACTTGCATTCTTACTAAATATAGTCCAATCGTCTCTTACTCGTTTCATGCATGAATGACAAGAATTTATTTAAGTTATATGGAATTGACCATATTTTGGGGTGCCCAAACTGCAGGATGGTAAAACCATGGAGGTTTCTGGATCCCCCACAGAAAAAGCCATTCTTTCATGGGGTATCAAGGTATTGTTTACTGCATGTACATTTGCCCATGCCCATCTTTTTTATTCAATTCCTAATTCCCTTATGATGCAGATGGGAATGAAATTTGATACTGTCAAATCAAACTCTATAGTTGTGCATATTTCTCCTTTTAACTCCATGAAGAAACGAGGAGGTGTAGCAGTACAAAGACAGGTAATGTATATGGTCCATTATTGAGCCTGTAACACATGCTAATTTACAGTTACAACTTGTTTTGTCTAGATCTGTTTAATCCTAACTTTTTTGCAGAGTGACACCCAAATCCGCGTACACTGGAAAGGAGCAGCTGAGATAATATTAGAATCATGCTCGGGCTATCTTGATACAAATGGTCACTTGCAGCCGCTCGACAGCGATAAGGTTTTCATCAATTATGACAAATTTTCAGTTCTTATATGACAGACCACATTTGTTTAGTTTAGTTTTACTCCCCTTGTACTTGGCCAGATGTCCATCTCTTTTTCCAACTCAGCAGCCCAATATACTCTCTTTGGAAGAGGATGTTTCATATATAATCACCACAGTAAATGAAGGATAAGAGGAATTCATTATTTGATATGAAGTTATTTGATCTGGTAGACTGATACATTATATGATGCCATATGCCAGTAACATATTTCATTTCAGGCATACTTTAATGAAGCCATAAAAAATATGGCAGCAAGGAGTTTGAGATGTGTTGCCATTGCTTACAGAAAATGGGAGGTAAATGAGGCTCCATGTGACGAAGCAAGATTAGTTCAGCGGATTTTACCAGAAGATGACCTTGTTCTGATGGCTATTGTTGGTATAAAGGTAATACCGTTAGTAATCATTTCTTTGCTACTAAGTCTATAATAACCGAGTATTCCAGTGTATTATGCTTACTAGATCTGAACATTTTTCAGTGAATTTTATGGTTCCGTTCAAATAAAATTCTTAATATGCTATTGTATGATTTTTTTTCTTGAAGGACCCTTGTCGTCCTGGTGTCAAAGATGCTGTAAGAATATGCACAAATGCTGGTATCAAGGTAATGATTTTAGACTCTGAATTCTACTTACATCTACCTGGCATGCATTAAACATTTCAGAGATATTCTGCTGGTTATACACTGTCAAATATTTTTTCATGATACCACATACTTTTACCAGTTTGAATGCTAAGGAGTATCATCAGATTTCAGAGTAGCTCATTATGCAATAAATAGTGGCCGCTGTGCAATATCGTTCAATAATTAGGAGGTCCATTTCTTACATAGCTTAGGAGATGGCATGGATATGGCTTCTTTTAGTGACAGGCTCGCCTTTATATATAGCATATATTGATAATTTGTATTGATTGTTAAATTATATTTCTGTTTCTCCATTTCTTACAACCACATATGAAATGATGTTTATAATAGATTGCTTCCCTGTCATGACCCAAATTTGAAGATCGAACCTTGTGTCTTTGAACTTCCAGGTGCGCATGGTGACTGGTGACAATCTTCAGACAGCCAAAGCAATAGCCTTGGAATGTGGAATACTAGCTTCAGATGCAGATACTACCGATGAAAATATTATTGAAGGGAAGACCTTCCGTGAATTGTCTGACAAAGAAAGACAACAAGTAGCAATGAGGATATCAGTAAGACTTGTGACAATATAGGCTTTTCGATATTTAAATCGCTTAATCATATTATTTGAGTTGTATGCACAACAAATAAGTTAAGAGTATTTTCAGGTGATGGGCAGGTCTTCTCCTAATGATAAACTTCTGCTTGTGCAAACATTACGTAAACTAGGGGAGGTCGTTGCAGTTACTGGTGATGGAACCAATGATGCCCCAGCACTGCACGAGGTTTCTTTAGCTTCTATACATGTAAACATGCATAACATGAGTCCATATCATTATCTGTACTGTTAGAGTTGGTTTAATCAAGCATGTCGGCGTAATCGTGTGAACCATTAGGATATCTATTAGTGTTGGCACCTCAACATGAATAGCACACAATTTATTGCTAATATCTTAATAGTCCATTGTTTACATCTTTCTCACACCACCAAGATCATTTATATTGCATGTGGCGATAATATGTGATTGATGCATTGATTTTGACATTATAGGCTGACATAGGTCTTTCTATGGGAATTCAAGGAACTGAAGTTGCAAAAGAGAGCTCAGACATCATAATATTGGATGATAATTTTGCTTCAGTTGTGAAGGTCGGTGCAAGATCGCATTTTCAATCCTAAGGAAAATAGAACAACGCCACACACTAAGGCTTTTGGTTGGAACATTTTCTTTAGTGTAGGTTGTTCGTTGGGGTCGCTCTGTATATGCAAATATTCAGAAGTTTATTCAATTCCAGCTCACAGTTAATGTTGCAGCTCTAACTATTAATGTTGTTGCTGCAATATCTTCAGGCGATGTTCCTCTGAACACAGTGCAGGTTCTCTCTCTCACACATATGAAACAGCTCTGGCATGTGATCTTTTTGGCTGTTTCATGTAAAAAATTCAAGATAAATCAGTTTCAGCATGTTATCGTTATTATTATTATTATCATTACTATTATTACTTACTGCTGCAGCTACTATGGGTCAACCTTATCATGGATACTCTTGGAGCATTGGCCTTAGCAACAGAGCCACCAACGGACCATCTTATGAACAGACCTCCTGTGGGTAGAAGGTTGGTTCTTCCTATTACTTTCGCAAAATATATTATGCACATCAATTATCCATCTGATAATCAGGCAGCAAGAGTTTGGCTTTTGGCTTCAAGATTCTTGTTTAATTCATCACTTTCTCTGCTCTTGTCTCGTCTTAAGGGAGCCTCTGGTGACGAATATCATATGGAGGAACTTGTTTATTCAGGTTAGTTACTTTGGTTATTTAGTTTTTTATTGTCTTTTTCTTCTTCCATCAGTAGAATCTCTAATCTTCACAGAGAGCTGGTCTTTCGTCACTTATTTAATCATTTCCTTGTGCCTGTCGACGTTGTTAAAGGCTTTATACCAAGTCTGCGTGCTCCTCGTTCTACACTTTTATGGTAAAAGCATACTGCAGTTACATCAAGGTGGAAGAGAGCATGAAACCATTGTGAAGAATTCAGTGATCTTTAATGCATTTGTCCTCTGCCAAGTAAGTAGAGTTTGCTCTTCTCCAGTAATATGAAATGCCAATGGTTTCTCCCAGATTTATGGTCTATTGCCAGAATATTTCAAATCTCAAGTTCTCCATTGAGGACCTCCAAGTTGCTAACGGATTAATATTGTAGATATTTAACGAGTTCAATGCTCGGAAGCCTGACGAGATCAACATCTTTAAGGGGGCAACCAAGAACAAACTTTTCATGGGAATAGTTGGAGGAACATTTATACTTCAGGTGAGTGTTCTAAATAATTAATGTTCTCTGTAGCACTAAAATTTTGTGTCAACTCGGAAACAGCCTTCCTGTTGTCACAAGGGTAAGGTTTCATACTATCCGACCCCCCCCCCATATTCTGCCTAGGCATTAGGATATGTTGATTTTGATGTTGATGTTCTGCATTTCGCCACCTCGTTCTAAGCACAGTTCTCCATATTTCTCTAGATACTTATCATCGAGTTTCTGGGCAAGTTCACTACATCAGTTCGCCTTGAGTGGCATTTATGGCTTGTTTCACTTGCAATTGCCTTCCTCAGGTTGTATGATATCTCATAGTACTAGTTTGCATAAATTTATCTAATTTTCCGGAATGCATATCATAACAAATTTTCACTTGAAATCTCACCTTCCAGTTGGCCCCTTGCTGCTCTTGGGAAATTTATTCCAGTTCCAGAGACACCTCTAGCCAAGTTTCTTATTAGGCCATATCAACGATGTGTCGCGGCTCGTGATAGATGATGCTTTTCTGATCCGTCAATTATCGTGAGGGATAGTGCAGAATCAAATATGGCACTCCCAGGCCATATTGTGTAGTAAATTGGTAATCAATTGTACATTTGTACCAAAAACATGTAATAGCAATGTATGAACCATTCACTATTATGTGTAATTAGAAGACATTAATATTTGCTACAACTCAAAATGTTTGACATCAAATATTAATAAAGTTGCCGATGGGTCAATAGCCTAGTGGCATCCGACCCACCTTTCATGTAATATGTCATGGGTTCGAACCTTGATGGAGACAAATTTGTTTCATATTATATTTAACTCTCTATTAATTAGGAATTTCTGAATTATTGTTTGTAATATCTTTATATTCATAATTCATCTTAACCACTACTTGACATGGAGAATTTGAAGTGTTTGATTGATCGATATTGAGAATTTGAAGTGTTTGATTTCAATTTAAAATGAATTAAACAAGAAACTTTGAATGACACACTACCCAATTGCATTACCCCCATTCAGGTTGCAAGTGTCGACGAATTACCTTTTAAGGAACTAACATACCCGACTTGAAAAACTTGAGTTAGGTCAGGTTCCATCAGATGTAGAAACCAATTTCACTAAGGTTTAGGGTTGTTAGCTAGTGGGTATTATGTTACCTTCCAAGCTATGCACTTTATTGCATTGAGAATTTATTTTGTTGTTTCGAGTGTCCAACAATACCTTGTATTTAAAATTGGCCTTTATGGTTTGGGTTGGGTCGAGCATATGCAAGTGAGTGCGATCTTAGTGCTAAATTATCTAAATAAATGTATGCATGTAACAGTTATCCAAAAATAAAAAGTATTTATTCTCATAATTGTCGAGTATATAGTCGAGCATGTTCAAGTACACTCTACCACTTGCTCATTGACTACCCAATTAGACCGATTTTCAATCCATGTTTCGAGTACATTCTACAACCTACTTATTGACTACCCCATTAGATCGATTTTCAATCCATGTTTCTGAGTCGGGTAGCTAACATGTATGAGGTTACCTGGTCCATTCACGACACTAATTTGGCCTCCTTGTTTTTGGAGTCACGTACCTATCATGTATGAGATTAGACGATCCATTTACAAATACTAGACACGACTTCATATTTTTCAAGTCATGAACATATATCGAATTACTCGGTCCATTCACGACACTAGAGCCAAGTAGCCAACCCCAACTCCCCAAGTGCGCTCCAATATATATACAAGACCATGTCATAGACCTTGTGAACAACCACCATAGTAGTCCTAGACCACCACCACCAAATCAATCAAACCAAAGCCAATCATGTCTTCAACAGCAGCGGCGGCGCCTTTCTGGAGGGCGGCGGGGATGACATACGTCAGCTACTCCAACCTCTGCGCAAGTTTAGTCAGAAACTGCCTCAAAGAACCTCACAAATCCGAAGCCCTTAACCGTGAAAAGGTTCACTTCGCCCTCTCCAAATGGGCCGATGGAAGGCCCGAAAAGCCTGGTAAGACCATTTAAGTCATGGGTAAATCTATATTTATCTGAAATTTGTTGATTAAATTTCGTTTTTTATCAAAGTTCAATTTTTTATTGCATTTGATGCAGTATGTATGGTAATTTATTCGAGAAAGTCTATGAAAAGCCCCTTTTAATTATGTGTAGATCTGTATTTTATTTGATATTACTTTATGATGTTCTGTTCATGTTAAAGTTATGATTTTTATGTTCAATCTGGATTAATAAGTATGATGGTTGTGATAATTTAATCAAGAAAGTGTATTTGTACCTCTCGAATTAGGCTGATAGAGAACCCGCTAAGCCCGGTAAACCCATTTTGGTATATGACTAGATCTATTATTTATCCTTCATTTTTCGTGATGTTTGATTTTATATCATAAAGTTTTGATTATTGTTGCATCTAATTTGAGCTTTATCGAAAATTTGGGCATGATAAATTGTGCTAGCTTTAGGTGATTGTTTGGTTGTGATAAGAATGATGATCTTGGTAATATAATCGCGATTGATTGAGCAACCTTAGGTGTATAATTTGTAGAAGGTAATTGCTAGAATGTAGTTTCATAGCTGGTTGGATGAAGGGTTGGTGAAATGGTTAATACTGCATCCCAAAGACATC
Source organism: Echium plantagineum (assembly GCA_003412495.2). Classification (NCBI taxonomy): domain Eukaryota; kingdom Viridiplantae; phylum Streptophyta; class Magnoliopsida; order Boraginales; family Boraginaceae; genus Echium; species Echium plantagineum. The sequence goes on from QFAX02000164.1 coordinate 136,302, forward strand.
GCCATTTTTTTTCTTTTTTTTTAGTTGACAAACATGACAATATTTTGGGATTGAGGGGTACTAAGACTAGCAATTTGGGACACAAAACTTCTATATTCTGACAGTAAAGTGAACTACATTTGCATGGATGATTGTGAATTTCCATCTCATCTGCTGTTATATACTTATATTTCAGTGTTGAATTGATGGTCATGTGTAATACCTCTAATGAAAATGCAATATTACACTGAAATTATCTGTATGTTAGCTTTGCGCTTCTTTGATGATGTCGAAAGCAACATCTGTAGAGTTATAATGGCAGGTTTACAAAGTTGTGCGTGTTCAGTAGTTCTAGTTGTAATATTCCTGTTTGGCAAGAGGTGAAGCATTTAGTATCTAGTCGAGTAGTTCTTGTTCATGATGACGCTGACTTCTTATACTTTATAAATGTTCTGGAGTCTCCATGTCCCTGTCATCACGTATTGCCTACAGCATGGCTTGATCCCCCGTGTTAACTGATTTTCTTTGATGTACCTGTACTCACTAAGATGCTATTTTCTTTGTAAGCCCTTGAATTACCTTAGTGCTAATTCAATTTGTTCATCGGTTTGTTTGATCAGTCTATCGCTCAGACACTCCTGATGTTTGAGCTTGAAGCTAAGGCCTCCTCTTGCAGCAGTCTCCAAGATGTCTCCAGTTTCATTTCCAATATCGCTTTGCCAACAAAATCACCGATTAAAGTGAAGTGTAACTGAACTTCCAAACTTATAATAATGTAGCTCTGACTTGTGTAATTGTTCTGTTTTTCATGAGTTATTTTTTGTGATCCCTTGTTTAAGATCCTGCGAAGTTGGTGCTATTATACTACCCAATACAATACTTCTTAATTTGAGACGATGAATTCTTAATTTCTTTCTCATAAGAATCAATTCAATATTTGATGAATGCTATACAACATGACTAATAACTCGGGGATTTACCAAACTCTGATGATACTTTACTACTCCTGATCCATCTGAACCACGAAAAACTCAATACGTTGCTACCATCAAAGATACTCTCAACAAACTAGAAAACGAAATTGGGTAAGTTCATGTCCTGTACAATATGGTGGCCTTTTCTCCTAGTGAATGCCGTCTTTTCTGCATCCTTTTCAGCGTTGGCACTCGAATCCTTTCTTTTCTTGCAAAAATGAGAGAGAGGCAGATCATCCCCGCTCTCCTCTATCCGAATCCTTTCTTTTCTTGCAAAAATGAGAGAGAGGCAGATCATCCCCGCTCTCCTCTATCTGCATCGGATCAGAAGACGTTTCCTCATCGACACTCGGTCTTTTTGGTCCACATGTACCTGCAGTAGCAGCAAGTTTAATGACCTGACCAGTCCAATCAACCACAGCAGATGCTGATTCCTCTACAGCTTTAGCACGTGTAACCTTCAATTTCTTGCAAAATCGAGAGGGGCAGATCAGCCCCACTCTCATCTACCTGGATCTGGTCAGAAGACGTTTCCTCCATAATACTCGATTTGTTTGATCGACTAAAATCTACAGCACCTGTGATGGTGAAATAGCTTCTGCAAGTTCAGCAGAATGTGACAACTTAGGTACTCACAAGAACGTCCAAGAAAGGAGGATAATGATGGTAAATCTTTTATAAGATATCGAACACCTTCATTAAAATTTGTTGATCTTTTGGAAGTGAAAAATATTTGAATTCAAAATTTAAACGGTCAACGACGAAATCTTACAAATTTTTTTGCAATGATGGGAGAGTAGTAAAGAGCATATATTATCTCTGCAACAATTAGATAAGAATAAGCTAATGTACATTATTTTTGTAAAGAGCCTCAACCAAAGCATTAAAGTTTCTTCCTAGCCTATTAAGGTTTGCTACTAGTTCTGGAACAAGAATCCATCAGTTGCTTGATAACATCTCTCATTGTAGGCCTCTTGCTTACCACATCTGTGCATCTCAAAGCCACTCGAAGAACGTCTATTACCTGTTTCGCTATACTTGAGTCTATAAATTCATCTTCCAGCCCAGGGTCAACAATTTTCTTAATGTCCCCTGTTTCATCCCAAACTGATCTCACCCAACCTACCAAGTCTGCCTCGCCGTCGACTGACTGATCCGAGGCTTTCTTTCTAGTTATCAGCTCCAATAAGACAACACCGTAGCTATAAACATCCGACTCCTTCGACCTTGTGGCTGTGAATGCAATCTCTGACAAAACATAACAGACAACACGCTTTAAATACCACGAGAAATAGTTTTTCAGTTTTGATTGAAGTTCAAGCAGAAATGTGAAAATTACCAGGAGCAATGTAACCTATTGTGCCCTGAATTGTTGTAGATGCCATTGAAGTAGATTGGTCCAGAATCTTGGCAATTCCGAAATCAGATATGTGAGGCTCAAAGTCTGAGTCCAGCAGGATGTTCATCGGCTTGATATCACGGTGTAGGATAGGAGGGTCACTGTCAAAGTGAAGATATGACAAGCCTTGAGCAGTGCCTACAGCAACGTTGAAACGTACATTCCAATCTAGCGGTTGAGGTGGATTAGCTTCATGTAGGACATCATGAAGACTTCCATTTTCCATGTACTTGTACAAGAGCAAACCATAGTCCTTCCGAAACCAGAACTCTTCTAACTTGACAAGATTTCGGTGTCTAATCATTCCAACCGTCTGAATTTCTTTGATCATACTAGTGTTTCCTCCCTTGCTTTGATCGAACTGAATCCTTTTGGCTGCATACACTTCCTTTGGACCGAGCTCGGCTTTATAGACAGTTCCATGAGCTCCTCTCCCAACAACATACTTCTCGCTGAAATTCTCTGTCGCGCCTACTATTTTGTTTAGAATGGAGGACAGCCCTTCCTCAGAAGATATAACAGGTTCCTCTTCAGTTTTTTTGCAAAACCGATACATGTAAGAGATCCCAAAAACTATGAGGGCAACTGAGAGCATAGATGCTAGAACAATTACTGCAAGACCTGGTTTACCAAGAGTTTTCTTGTGCCCTGACTGACTGTTACATTGCCTGATGTTGTGTGCAATGCAACTTGAGACTTTGCTTGACGAACAATCCAAACAAAGTCCTAAGTTACCCGCAAAGGCTTGAGGAGATGAATTGAGAAAACTTGTCAGAGTACTAGGAATTGGACCAGAAAAAGAATTGTATGATACATCAAATGTTACCAAAGAGTGGATGTTTTCTAGGGTGGTCAAACTCCCAGACAGACTATTGTGAGACAAATCGATTCGTTCTAGCATAACTAATCTCCCCATTCCAGCGGGAAGCTCACCTGTCAAGATATTATTGCTTATATTCAATGATCTCAAGTTCTGAGCAGCGTTTGTGGATCCAATAGATGAGGGTATATTCCCACCTAAACGATTCCCACCAAGTTGCAGATTCGACAGTTTGCCATATTTGAACAGATATGTAGGAATACTCCCAGAAATATCGTTGTTATTAAGACCCAACATAGAAAGCTCTGTCAATTTCTTGAGACTGGATGGAATTGAACCATTCAATAAATTGTGACTAACGTCGAGTTGCAATAGGTGTCGACAATCAGAAAGTTGAGATGGAAATAAACCTTCCAAATGATTGTGGGAAAGATTCAGAAGTTGAAGGTGGAACAGTCTCCCCAGTTGAGCAGGTATGACCCCGCCGAGCATATTCATTGACAAGTCTATCGAGGTAACATTGGTAAGAAGCCCGAAGCTCGATGGAATTGATCCATGAAGGCTATTACCACTCAGGTCCATATATAATAGATTTGAGGTTTTGACAAATTCTGGTATAGCACCAGTCAGATTATTCTCCTTCAAAATCAGCCTATTCAAGGTTGAACAACCTCCAAGTTCAGACGGAACATTACCTTGAAAGCGGTTAATACCCAAGTTCAGCCTCACTAATTGCTTCCCGAAGCAAACATTTCGTGGAATATGACCAGTGAACTTGTTATCTGTGAGGTCGATTATGGTTAAGCTACTATTGATTCCCAAATCTTCAGGTATAACTCCAGTGAATTGATTTTCATACAAATAAACACTCTGGAGTTGTTTTAGCCATGTGATTTGAGGAGGTAGCTCCCCTGAGAGATTGTTTTGGTAAACAGCTAGACTTTGAAGAGACTGAATTTTCCAAATGCTCATAGGGATTTCGCCACTCAATCGATTGGTGAAAAGATAAAGATTTTGCAACCCTCTGATGTTCCCTAGCTCACCAGGAATCCCTCCTTCCAGTTGATTATCGAACAGTTGCAGATCAACCAAAGATCTGCACCGCCCCAAATCGGGTGGTATTGTTCCGGACAAATGGTTACCAGAGAGATATAAATCTGTTAGCTTAGACAACGAGCCTAAACTGGACGGAATGGATCCGTTTAAGCCACAATTAAGCGCTGCAAATATAGTTAAACTACTGCAATTACCCAATCCTGGAGGGATACCTCCACTCAAATGGTTGAAAGACAATACCAAGGTATCCAACTCACGACAAGCACCCAAACCAAATGGAATGCTGCCTGCAAAGCTATTGCTGCTTACATCTAGGTCAACAAGTTTCTCAAGTTTACTAAGACTCTCAGGCAGCGATCCACCTAACCGGTTATCATTCACGTAAAGTTCCTGTAATGTACTACAATTTCCAATGGAGGAAGGGAGGCTCCCTGTCAACTGATTATGTCGCAACCATAAAACTTCAACCTTACTCATATTTCCCACACTAGCAGGGATTGGACCACTCAGACTGTTGTTACTCAAATAAACATCAACTAGATTCGGAAGCAAAAACAGAGATTCTGGTATTACACCAGTCAAGAAATTAACGTACACGCATACAAACGTTAACTTCTTCAAGTTGCCTAAACTTCTTGGTAAATCTCCACCAAACCTATTAATACTCAAGTCCAAATACTCAAGATTACTACAATTTCCTATCTCTGAAGGTAGGGGACCAGATAAGCTATTGTCAGACAAATCTACTGTTCTCAAATGTTTCAAATATGCAATTTCAGGGCCTAATCTACCTGAAATTCCATGGCTAGAGAGAATCAAATCTACAACATTATAATGATGGTTGCAAGAAACACCATGCCAAGAGCAAGGGGTCGAATCAGACTCATTCCAACTCGACTTAACTGCAGAAGGTACAACTGTCCACTGCCTAGACAGTGCCAACAGAACTTTCCCATCAAAGTTAACAGCAAAAGTTGCATGTATAGATACAAAGAGACAGAAAACGAGAAACAAGACCTTCAAAGCAACTGCCATGTTAATGCAAGTTACTTCTTGAGAGAGCCAAGTTTACCAGCTCAAAGATGAAGTAGAAAGATAACTACAACAATGAGTAAGGTAAGGTAAGACTAACAGGCTCGAGATGATTCGAGTTATTGCAATGACAAAGGCAGAACGGAAACAAAAATACAAAGAGAACTACAGCAGAGAGAATGCTAAGCTAAATTTGCTTACATATACAATCTTGAAACAAGAAATGAGGAGAAATACATACCCGACAGAGTGAGGAATATGCAAGAAATAGGGAACCTCTAAGCATAATAAGTGAAGGTGAGTATTAAGCGAATCATTTATATAGCAAATTGTTATACAAGGGAACATAACAACTTATAACTGTATATAATTAGTGATATTGGATTTGGAGGGGTCGCAATATTATTTCAAAAGGAAAACATATTTTTTATTTTTAAAATATTATCATCAAGAGTGTAAGAATGATTTTTCTTTATGCATGTTAATTTAGTCCCAAAGTTTATAACGATGAGTTTTTTTTGTTACAGTTTTAGTTATTTTGTTACTAATATAACAAAAATCTATTTTTTGCAATATTGAAAATAAGGCCAGAATAAAATATTTGATGAACATATTTCTATTTTTATAAATTCTTTTCATTATCTATTGATTTAACTAAGTGGCCGAAGATTATCGAAGGCGTTTACACTTACACTAAACGTGAGATTATATAGTATGTTTCTTAGACTATTATAGACGCATATATACACTGATAAACTCCATTAAACTTTTGTAGACGTCCATATACGTACATTAATGATAAACACCCTTAGACTTCTGCAGAAGCTTGTATACCCACTGGCCACTGGTAATCCAAGAAAATCTGAAAAAAATGTAATTTAGTAAATTTAAGTTAGAGATGTTATTTAGCCCAAAAAATTTTGATGCGTGTTATTTTTCCAATATTTTTGTTATTTTACAAAATTCTCGATCATTTTTATATAGTTGAGGATTAAAAAAGATGAAGTTACTAATCCCATGTTTTGGTCGTCAAAGCATGTTTCCACTATGTTCATAGGTCCTTATGTTAATCATCAAGGTGGGATGTGCTAGTTCACAAACATTAAATTAACTAAATAAAGCATGTCACATTATATATGGCTCCTGGATATTGGTGTGTTCTCATTTTCAATTATGAAATTAGCACAAATTTTTAGTGATGAAGAATCATAATGAGTTTTTGAAGTAGTGACCTGCCAATATTAAATTATTGATACATACTTTTAACTTTTTTTACTAGATGAGTCAATCGAATAACTTAGTAGAAAAAACTTTTGTTAGTGATCAGAAGGTACTGGGTTCGAAACTCACCTAATCATTAATTTACAAAAAAAAAAAAAACATATTACTAGATACATCCTCTTTTTTGAAATAAATGATCATCTAATTAATATTTATTTTATTAAGGATCAAAACATATTACTGTTATACCAAACATAACACAAACAATTACTCCCAAAAGACAAGGTCATAAGCACAAATAATTATTAGGAGTCAAATAGATAAAATAAGTTGAAAAAGATATTGAATTTCCTAACCATCAATTACTTATAACCCTTTTTTATAGATAATTTATTTTGACAGGGAGGGTCAGAGGGAATATCAATTATTGTGCAAAAAAGAATTATCTATCGGCCAAATTGTAAAGGCCCCCCTAAAGGCCTAAATTATTGTCAAGTCATTTAAAGAAGGCACTCAACTTATTTAAACTGAACTTTTGAATAAGTTAATTTGCACCCCTTAAATAATTATTTTAAATTAATTTGCCTATTATCCCAATTTCTCATTAAGGGTAAAATGGGACTTCCCCATATATTAAAGTTTTAAACACAATTTCAAATAAAGAAAAAATATACTCCTTTAACAATATCATCAATTTTTATTAGGGTGATCGACTGAGGTTATTTAGCAAACATCAGTAACCAATGAAACAATTTGCTCTTTATCTAAATGATTTAATTAATATTAATAAAGGCGTCTATATCTTTTTCTTACTTAAAATGTGCCCAAAACTTTATTATTAGTAAGTGTCCCATGTCCTTGAAAAATCACGAGAAGCATCAAATCGATCTAAAATAACTATTTATTGGGGAGATTAATTTAAAAATTATTTAAGGTAAATTGATCTATTTAAAAGTTCAATCTCTAGAAGATTTACAACAATTTAAGGGCCCATATGAGATTTAGCCTTACCTACCTTCCACATTTTAAGGGTTTTAAGCTTCATTGTTGTGGGTGACAATATATAAGCAATACATTGCTCGAAAAAATAAACATTACGTTGATACCAAATCGTAAACGCATATTCTTTTTTAATTCTTTTACCTTATTGTATCCTCTTAATTTTATGTAAAATACATTATTAACTAAGGTGTCTTTGATCATTTCTTAGTAAAATAATAAAAATGTGATTGTTAGGTCGTATCCCACACATAAATAAATAAAATATTTGTAAGAAAATCGTGCAAACTATGCATACTGATTAACTTGTTGAATCAATTAGCTAATTATGCCTTCGATTACCCATTAATCCATGATTTGCCTTCCTAATGCTAGTGCCATAGTGTGGTAGGTTAATCATTTTTATTTAATAAACAACCCTTCAAAATGGAGTAATTATAGTTAACCTTTCACATGGTCAACTGAATTTTTAGAATTTAATATTGTAGAAATATAGAGGGAGATATTTTATGGGCTACTCGCCCATTAACCTAACAAATATCCAAAGTGAAGTGGAGAGTGTATTTTTCATTCAAGCGATACAAGTTAGAAATAGTCATGTAATAGAAAATACATTATATTTTCAAAAGAAGCAAATGAGAGTCTAAGCTACAAATAAACAACTAGCTTCGTCTTCTCTGACTGCTGCTGCTGCTGCTGCTGCAATGAACACTGCTTCCTGGATAGTACGCCCGCAAATCCCAGAATGGGCGCTGGAAATCGCCGATATATCTTCAGGCTTATCGAGTGGAGAAAAACTCGATAAGCCTAATACTCTTCAGCTTGAAACTAAGGCCTCCTCTTGCATCCTTCTCCAAGATGCCTCCAGTTTCATTTCAATTATCGCCTTGCCATCTTAATTTACCAACATACAATACCATTATGCCAACAATTTGATTTAATTAACAAATGTCGTGCCAATATTAATGTTCTTGAACATGTTAACAGCTGCTAGTTAGAAACAAGCAGTAGCATATAGTATCTCAGCAACAATTAGATAAGAATAAGCTAAATGTACATTATTTTTTGTCAATAGCCTCAACCAAAGCATTGAAGTTTCTTCCTAGCTTATTAAGGTTTGCTGCTAATTCTGGAACAAGAATCCATCAGTTGCTTGATAACATCTCTCATTGTAGGCCTCTTGCTTACCACATCTGTGCATCTCAAAGCCACTCGAAGAACGTCTATTACCTGTTTCACTATACTTGAGTCTATAAATTCATCTTCCAGCCCAGGGTCAACAATTTTCTTAATGTCCCCTGTCTCATCCCAAACTGATCTCACCCAGCCTACCAAGTCTGCCTCGCCGTCGACTGACTGATCCGAGGCTTTCTTTCTAGTTATCAGCTCCAACAGGACAACACCATAGCTATAAACATCGGACTCCTTCGACCTTGTGGCTGTGAATGCAATCTCTGAAAAAACACAAAAGACAACACGCTTTAAATACTACGAGAAATAGGTTTTGAGTTATGATTGAAGTTCAAGCAGAAATGTGAAAATTACCAGGAGCAATGTAACCTATTGAGCCCTGAATTGTTGTAGATGCCATTGAGATAGATTGGTCCAGAATCTTGGCAATTCCGAAATCAGATATGTGAGGCTCGAAGTCTGAGTCCAGCAAGATATTCATCGGCTTGATATCTCGGTGTAGGATAGGAGGATCACTGTCAAAATGAAGATATGATAAGCCTTGAGCAGTGCCTACAGCAACGTTGAAACGTACATTCCAATCTAGCGGTTGAGGTGGATTGGCTTCATGTAGGACATCATGAAGACTTCCATTTTCCATGTACTTGTACAAGAGCAAACCATAGTCCTTCCGAAACCAGAACTCTTCTAATTTGACAAGATTTCGGTGTCTAATCATTCCAACCGTCTGAATTTCTTTGATCATACTAGTGTTTCCTCCCTTGCTTTGATCGAACTGAATCCTTTTGGCTGCATACACTTCCTTTGGACCGAGCTCGGCTTTATAGACAGTTCCATGAGCTCCTCTCCCAACAACATACTTCTCGCTGAAATTTTCTGTCACGCCCACTATTTTGTTAAGAAGGGAGGACAACCCTTCCTCAGAAGATATGACATGTTCCTCTTCAGGATGTTTGCAAAACCAATACATGTAAGAGAACCCAAAAACTATAAGGGCAACTGAGAGCATAGATGCTAGTACAATTACTGCAAGAGCTGGTTTACTGAGAGTTTTCTTGCGCCCTGACTGACCATTACATTGTCTGATGTTGTTTGCACTGCAACTTGAGACTTTGCTTGACGAACAATCCAAACAAAGTCCTAAGTTACCAGCGAAGGCTTGAGGAGATGAATTAAGAAAACTTGTCAGCATATTAGGAATTGGACCAGAAAAAGAATTGTATGATACATCAAATGTTACCAAAGAGTGGATGTTTTCTAGGGTGGTCAAACTCCCAGACAGACTATTGTGAGACAAATCTATTCGTTCTAGCATAACTAATCTCCCCATTCCAGAAGGAAGTTCACCTGTCAAAACATTATTGCTTATATTCAATGATCTCAAGTTCTGAGCAGCGTTGGTTGATCCAATAGATGAGGGTATATTCCCACCTAAACGATTGCCACCAAGTTGCAGATTCGACAGTTTGCCATATTTGAACAGGTATGTAGGAATACCCCCAGAAATATCGTTTTCGTTAAGACCCAACATAGAAAGCTCTGTCAAGTTTTTGAGACTGGATGGAATTGAACCATTCAATAAATTATGACTCATGTCGAGTTGCAATAGATTTCGACAATCAGAAAGTTGAGATGGAAATAAACCTTCCAAATGATTGTGGGAAAGATTCAGAAGTTGAAGGGAGAACAGTCTCCCCAGTTCAGCAGGTATGACCCCGCCGAGCATATTCATTGACAAGTCTATCGAGGTAACATTGGTAAGAAGCCCCAAGCTCAACGGAATTGATCCATGAAGTCCATTGCCACTGAGGTCCATATGTAAGAGATTTGGGGTTTTGACAAATTCTGGTATAACACCAGTCAGATTATTCTCCTTCACAATCAGCCTATTCAAGGTTGAACAACCTCCAAGTTCAGATGGAATATTACCTTGAAAGCGGTTAATACCCAAGTTCAGCCTCTCTAATTGCTTCCCAAAGCAAACATTTCTTGGAATTTGACCAGTGAACTTGTTATTTGTGAAGTCGATTATGGTTAAGCTACTATTGATTCCCAAATCTTCCGGTATAACTCCAGTGAATTGATTTTCATACAAATAAACACTCTGGAGATGTTTTAGCCATGTGATTTGAGGAGGTAGCTCCCCTGAGAGATTGTTTTGGTAAACAGCTAGACTTTGAAGAGACTGAATTTTCCAAATGCTCATAGGGATTTCGCCACTCAATCGATTGGTGAAAAGATAAAGATTTTGCAACCCTCTGATGTTCCCTAGCTCACCAGGAATCCCTCCTTCCAGTTGATTATCGAACAGTTGCAGATCAACCAAAGATATGCACCGCCCCAAATCGGGTGGTATTGTTCCCGACAACTGGTTACCAGAAAGATATAAATCTCTTAGCTTAGACAGCGAGCCAAAACTCGACGGAATGGATCCATTTAAGCCACAATTAACCGCTGCAAGTACACTTAAACTACTGCAATTACCCAATCCTGGAGGAATACCTCCACTGAAATGGTTGAAAGACAATACCAAGGTATCCAACTCACCACAAGCACCCAAACCAAAAGGAATGCTGCCTATAAAGCTGTTGCTGCTTACATCTAGGTAAACAAGTTTCTGAAGTTTACCAAGACTCTCAGGTAGTGATCCACCTAACCGGTTATCATTCACGTAAAGTTCCTGTAGCGTAGTACAATTTCCAATGGAGGAAGGGAGGCTCCCTGTCAACTGATTATATCCCAACCATAAAACTTCAACCTTACTCATGTTGCCCACACTAGCAGGGATTGAACCACTCAGACTGTTGTTACTCAAATAAACATCAACTAGCTTCGGAAGCAAAAACAAAGATTCTGGTATTACACCGGTAAAGAAATTAACGTACACGCTTACATACACTAACTTCTTCAAGTTGCCTAGACTTCTTGGTAAATCTCCACCAAACCTATTACAACTCAAGTCCAAATACTCAAGATTACTACAATTTCCTATCCCTGAAGGTACCGGACCATATAAGCTATTGTCATAGAAATCTATTGTCCTCAAATGTTTCAAATACGCAATTTCAGGGCCTAATCTTCCTGAAATTCCATGGCTAGAGAGGTTTAAACCTACAACACTATCATGATGGTTACAAAGAACACCATGCCAAGAACAAGGGGTCGAATCAGACTCATTCCAACTCAACTTAACTACAGAAGGTACAATTGTCCACTGTCTAGACAATGCCAACAGAATTTTCCCATCAAAATTAACAGCAAAAGCTGCATGTATAGATATAAAGAGACAGAAAACAAGGAACAAGACTTGCAAAGCAAGTGCCATGTTAATGCAAGTTCCTTCTTGAAAGGTAATTACGACAATGAGTAGGGTAAGGGTAAGGCTAATAGCCACGAGACAGTTCGAGTTCTTGCAATGACAAAGTCAAAATGAAAACGAAATTACGTAGAGAAGTATATTAGAGAGAATGCTAAGCTTAATTTGGTTAAATATGCAATCTTGAAACAAAAAATGAGGAGAATTACATACCCGACCGACCGAATGAGTGAGGAATATGCAAGAACTAGACTATGTTGTATTGTTGTTAGAAGTGTTATTTATCTTTTGTTGATTATACTGATCCAAATGTGAACGACGCTATAAGGAAGTAGGAATGTCAAATATTGACGCGGTTTTGGTGTCAGACATTTTGTTGTGTTTTAGAGTTTAATGCAATTTCACCTGCTTACTTGCACAGTTGCACCAAAGTAATAACACACTGCTTTTGGAGGCCGTCTCCTCAATTTCTTAACATTCATTCCTTATTCAAATTCCTCTCACAAATTTAGTTTTCCCTCCAACTTTTCATACTTAATTAGATAAAATGGATACTTAAAATAAAATTTATATATTTGGTATATGAGTCTAAATAATGAAACGGAGAAAATATGTGAACAAATAGGCACCTGGTGAACTTTTTATAACAAGTAGGCACCTGAGACCAAAATTTGGCACCTGAACTTTTGTTTTCCTCTTTTTTCAGATTTTCGATAGCGATGGAGTGATTGAATAATTTCCGAGTCAGACTCGGGCTTCGATCATTCATTCTGATATGGATCAGTAGGGCAAGGTTACTTGAACTCTCTTCCATTATCCTTCGATTTAGAGGGAGAAAATTTTAGGGAAAAATATTATTAAACTCCCTCTAATTCTTCCCAAAATAAACACATCATTCTTAAACAATGAGGAGAAATACATACCCAGCATAGAGAGGAATATGCAAAAGGCATTGAGTTATTTTGATTTGGGCAAAAGACCCCGGATATCACTAACGTTTACTTTTTTTTCACTTTCACCACCTATGTTCAATTTCGACCCAAATACATCACTCATGTTCGAATATAGTACAACCTGTCTACTTTTAGTCCATTTTACCAAAATTGACCTTTTAAGCACAAAAGTATAAAGGGCAATTAGTCAAGACATAAAAATATAATCTCTTCATTCCACTGTAATTGATTTCATATAATCTCAATCATAAATTACTTTATATTTTCATTATAGAAAATTACCAAAAAATAATACTATGCAAATATTTTAAAAAACAAATTCAATTATATTAATTTTATATTGTTTGAACTAATGAATACTAAAAGTAATTTGTGGTCAAAGTTTAACACGAATTCTCAATTAAAGTGGGATAGAGGGAGTATTAACTATTTTGCCTTATTACATTTCCCATCAAACCATCTCTTTATCACATTTCCCCCAACTCCATCTCCTCCCTTGCTTGCCGGACCGATTCCGACGAATCTGCCGGAGATGATGACCGGAATCCGGCGATGCCTCCATTACCGATTAAATTAATCTTATTTTTTCCCCATTTTTACACCGTCATTTAAGCATCAAAACTCGAATTTCAGCTGATGAACACCATTTTGGGGTAAAAAATGGCATCAAACCAACGAAATCATACCAAATTAAGTAAGTCAAATATTAAAAGTCCTTGATGCTCGAGATCCTCCCCGTTGCATCGATATGGAGAAGATGGTAACAGAAGCAGCACAGGAGAAACGACTTGTCTTGCTTCTTAATAAGATTGGTAAGCAGTGAATTGACTTAATTCTTGTTCATATTTCAATTTCCCATATCCTTACCAGATGAAAAATAGTGTAATTATGCTGATCCAGGAGAAACTTATCCAATTTTTTAGATGTTTGTAAGCTACTACGTCTTCAAACTTATCCAAATTTTCATCCCAATTAGCCGCTCCTTGAATGTCGTGCTGCCAACCTATATAAAATGAAAATACATCAAATACTATTACCAGGTTTGGAAATTAGAAACTAGGCTTTACTACCAAACTAACCCAACTAATACCGACTCTTCCTCAAAAAGCAAAGGAAAGACGTCCATTGTCCTCATAGGGTAGGAGTTGGGTGTGGTGAAGAAGAAATTGGGTGAAAATTAGATGTTCGGCGGACCGGACTGAACCGTGCGAAATAGTTACGGTCCGATCCTATCCAATACATTTTCACTCCATTGATCCTTTCAATAGTTGGTCTTGGTCCATTATCTAAACTAAGTCCATATAAGGTGATCTCACGAGTCACGTCCATAGATGAGAATGAGATAAATAAAAGTCTATTTTGCATCTAGACACCTGAATTATTAGTATTTTTACAAATAGGTATATGAACTGTTTTTGACTTTTTGTTGCAAATAGATATCTGAGCATCTGAAAGTTATTTGGTTCACGGACAAAATTGAGGAAAGCACCTTTCGGCGGAATTAGGCGAACCAAGCTGATGATGAGGAGAATTAAGATGATGAGGAGGATGAAGACAAAGATGATTAGTTGTCGTTTCATTTCATGGTTTATGTTTTATTCCGAATGTATGTCGAACTTATGTTTTGTTTGATTGTTTATGCTGAACTTAGGTTTTATTTAGAATTTGGACTTATGAACTTTATGTATGAAGTTGTGTTTGAAGTTATGTCGAATTTAGGTTTAAGTTTTATCGTGGATTTGTGTTTGAACTTATGTCGAATGATGATTAGTTGTGTGTGAATGAGCTTTTTGGATGATGTTTGTTTGAGCTGATGAACACGGTATACCGTGTTAGAATTACACGGTATATCGTGTGTACCGGGCTGGACCTAAAGCCCGGGGGCTTCTGAGGGGCCCGGGCCTGACCCCTAGGCCCGTATTCCATCCATTACTAAGGGGGCTGGACCCAGTTCGTTTAACACGTCTACTTCTATTATCCAAAGACAGCCCAACCGCCCGTTTTATAGTGCTTTGTAGACTGTAGCATGTAGGTCGAGCTAAGGCCTAAGGGTCCAATTGAGTACGTACTTTACCGTATCCAGAGTCCAGACTCTAGTCTAGACTAGGAGTCTAGGACTAACTCAAGTCTCAAAATCTCATGAAAGCAATTCGGACTTTTTCTTAGTTAAAAATTAGAATTGTGAGAAGAATACGATAGGAAGTGAAATAATTGACTAGTCAATGATATTGTTTTAAATAATTATTCTTCCACATTTTATATATTTTTCGAAGATCTTTTTATTGTTCTTATGTGCAACTTGCTTAAAGGACAAGTAAAAATAAAGGCGTTGAAGTCAGTGAAAAACTAGGAGTGGATGGCGTCGATGAGAAAGTTAGCACAAATGAAAAATGATTATTTATTACTAAAAATATCCGGCAAAGTGTAATATACTAGAATTAATATTTTGCCCTTCAATATTCTTGTTAAAGGGCAACTCAGGTGCGGAATGACTTTTTCAAAAGTTCATGTGCCAAAATGTACTTCCTCCTTTTTTATTTATTAATTTTTTTGAGTTCTTAGCCCAACAATTAAGAATAATGTATTTTTACTTATATCTTTTATTTATGGTAGGAATAAACAATCTCAAAAATTCAAAATAAAAAGATAGTTTATGCTCAATAATGGCAAAAGTATAATAGAAAAATAAGTCAAAAGGTGCCCAAGAATTGTAAAAAACAACCAAATGAAAATAAGAAAAAGGTGCCAAAAGTAGATAAAAATGAAAAAAATAGTTCACATGCGAATTTATATTATTATTGAACTGTAAGTGTCTACATGAAAAGAAAAAAAAAAGTGTAATCAAAGGTATGAAAATTTGATCTAGAAATAGTTAGACTAGCTTAATGGATGGTCTACCAAGACTACCGTTAGTAGTCCGTATTTCTTATTTTATTTCATAATTTTTTTGAAGTCAAGTCAAATTAGACTGTTTGCCAAAAAAAGAAAAACAGAAAAAAAGACAAGGCAAGATAGATTACCAAATTAGACTGTTTACCTATTACCAAGACTAGGAATTTAGAGAAAAGAAAAAGCATATTAAAAAAGAACTAGCTAAGACAGATAACCAAATTAAATCATAGTATTGTTTTAAAGTGCAAGCCAATTTTGATGTGTACGTAACAATTGAGTTTCGGTACAAAGTTTTGTTGGAAGTTTTAAATGTCATAAAATAACATAAGCAAAAGCAAAATAGCAAATATAAATCTAGATTACTACATTCTATTATTGAAAGGCAGGATTGACATAATTTTTCGAATCGATAAGTGTAAGATGCCTCAATATCTGTCGTAAACTCACCTCATTATCTGACATGTTTATACCTAAATTTTAGTTTATCACCAATGTTTTAAAATGTCACTGTTAATCATTCATGTTTCAAAAGCGGATAAAAATAGTATTGTCGTCAGTTTTCCGTTAAATGACTATTTCAGTGGGTATTTTTGTCATTTCATTAACAAATTAGGGGTTATCTACTTTTAACAACTAATGTTTGACAAACGCACTGTTCATGACACTTGTTTGCACCTCCATTTTAATTCATGTTTTAAAACTGGGTAAAAATGGTTTGCCGTCACTTTTTCCGTTAAACGACTATTTCAGGGATGTTTTGTCATTTCATAAAAAAAAATTAGGGGCTACTTACTTTTAACATCTAATGTTTGGCAAAAGACATTATTCATTGTATATGTTTGCACCTCCGTTCCAGTGCATCACTAATATTTCAAAAGTTGTCAAAAAATGGTCTTGCCGTCATTTTTTCTGTTAAATGATTACTTTTACGGGTACTTTTCTTATTTTCTCAAATTTTTAGGTTTATTTTTGTAATTTTATTGCTATTAACATTTTCGAAGCAAAAAGTTTGAAAGAGCTAGATTTCAAATCACCTGTAACGTCTTTAAGATACTTTAACATAAAGTCTTTACCGCTATGTTAGTCTACTTATTAGTTTGTAAAGAGATTTCAATATAACGAAATACCCCTAAAAATGTAAAAAAAAAATGACAAAATACCCTCTTAAGTAGCTATATAACGGGAGCACATCGAATGAACAAGTGGTTAGGAGGTCTTCCAGTGACTTAGAGATCCTGAGTTCGACTATCATTGTAAAGGGACGGTGGGTGGACTTTTAAAGAAAAACAAGTAGCTATATAACGGAAAATGTGACGGCAAGACCATTTTTACCCCCATTTAAAACATGAGTGATGAACAAGGACATATGAAACATTAGTGACAAAGTTGAACCTAAGTATAAACATATGTGAAAATTTCTATAAATCTCTTGAAAGTTGCATAACGAGGTAAGCTTAAGGTAGATATTGAAGCATCCTCGCACTTGCCGATTCGAAAACTGATGTTATTGTGATTAGAGATATTTTGAAACATTAGATGTTAAAACTAAGAAAGTGACAAAAGTACTTATAACTTTTTCAGAAAAAACCCCTAAAAATGGTCATTTACCTAGAAAATGACGACTTTTGAAACATGAGTGATGAACTAAAATCTAGTTACAAATATGTGTCATGAACAGTACATTATGCCAAACATTCTATATTAAAAGTAAGAAAAAAAATAAAAGTAGCCCTAAAATATTTAGAAAAATGACAAAAATACCCGTAAAAATAGTAACTTAACAGAAAAAGTGACGACATGACTATTTTCCATTCTCCTAGGATATTGAGAGGAGAAAATATAAGGGGGATGAGGCGTAGTAATTAGTGGTAATAAATTTTTCTACGGTAGAATTAAATTAGGTTCCCACCAAAAACAATTAAGAAAGAAATTTTCCATTCATTTCCCTGATTGTGGTTGTGAGTGAACGTAAAAGGTTCGATCCGGCTCGTATTATTCGCCTCAAACAAGTTCGGCTCGTGGCTCTGTGCGCATTGACAAATACCAAACCAAACTATAAAATCCAAGGTTCAGCGAACCAAACCAAACAATTCAATTTAGTTACGCTCGAATATTAATAGAGAATTTTTTCTTATTTATACTCTAAAGTCCACATTTGAATGTTCTAAGCTAACTTAAATCATAAAAGTCACTTTCACTTCATATATCTTCATTTCCTACTCATTACTCATGAGTCATCTCCCTCTCATCCGCCCAAATGTCCAATGGCATCGAATATTTTTACCAACCAAATCGTACATGTTTGCACAGTTCGCAAATAATTTGGTCCCGTTCGCATATTGCGGACCGAGCCGAACGCAAGGTTGGGTAAGGTATAGTTCGGTCCGGGTCGACCTCCGCAGACCGAACTCAAACATAGTTACGTTCGGTATAGTTCGGTCCGTTTACAGCCCTACCCCTGCTTTACCCTAATTCAAACACCAATTTTGTTTAAATTTTGATATTAATATAAAACCAAAATAATAATTACAACTTCAACAATGAATAAAATTTTTGTTGAATAAAAGACCTATCAATTAAACAAAAATATAAAATAGTAGTAGCTTGTCGCAAACGCCAAACGACGTCATATTGAGTTCAGTCCATGGACGGATCCACATTAGAGCTGAGGGGTAGCAAGTGCTACCTCTTGATTTTGGCCCATAAAATTATTATTTTACCCTTAATTCAATATTACTATTTTATCTTTTATGTGAGAATTATTATTATATCCTTCTTAAATTATTACCAATCTAAAATTACATAGACAATAGGTGGATATATTAGTACAATAGAGTTATTCGGAAGATATACATTAGTTTATTTCATTATTTGCCGATCAAATTCCATGTTAATTTGAAAGACATATATGATACATTAGTAAAATAGATCGATAAGAAAACATAAAGTTTATTTACTTATATTATTTATCACTAGATTAACTACTGCGTTCATTGAATTTATTAGCCTACTAGTCACTTGATGTTATTAGTCAAATAAAGTGGCACGAATGTTAAATAAATAATGTACGGATTATCGGAAGTGTTATCAAATTATGGGCAACAATGATGGAATTAGAAAAAATGTTTAATTTTACTTGTTAAGTATTGAATTTTGTACAGTGTAGTTAGTTATATTGATGCAATATTTTCTTTACTTTTACCTTATTCATCCAATATTGTAAAAAGTCGTATTCACAACCGAATGTGTGATAATGAACGATAACTTAGTTGTTTATATTGAAAAAGATATATTCAATTGTATCTCAAATGAAGCTATCATACAGAGGTTTCAAAGAATGACAAATCGTCGTGGTCAATTGTAATTTGAATTTTTTAAAATCAGTATCGTACATTTTTGTATTGGCTTTTAGATTTTTTTTTTTAATGATTCTATATTTTAACAGTTGTGCTACCTCTTACATTATTTTCTGCGTCCGCCCCTGATTCAGTCTGTCCAAAAATGAGGCAAAAATTACATGAGTGCAGAGTACATACATCTAATTAGCATGCCTATTGATTTCCCTTACTCATAGGTAATCTTGTTTAGGAATACGACAATATATGTAATAATGTAAATTAATAAAATAAATAAACGATAATGCATGCTAAAAACAAAGTTAAGCGCACTAATCAATATTTGTCGGCTATAATGAATATGTTTATTTTATTAAAAGATTTGGGTTTGAAATTTCAGCCACAAGATTTGCATTAATGATTTATATTCCTAATCAGATTTCCCATTATTTTCAATCCGCATGTTTAACTGTCTTTTAGTGAACTTCAAACTAGGGTCAATATAGGATGCTCATCAAGTTAGGTAGTGCCTCTATCTGGAAATCCTTTGGTCTTACGTTTTATACTAACATCTACCAATAATAATGAGAGATTTTGGGTTCAAACTTTATTGTAAGAAAACGATAAATTAACTCTTAAAGAAAGAAAAAAATCAGAATGAGAGGTGAATTGAAATCCTTTGACGATCATGTGTGTCAATTGATGTAATAATAATAAGTAATATAATAAGTTACATGATTATTGATTTCATGTTGTGTTTTGTTGGTATATATACTTACAAGTAGTAAGTTGTAAGTTACGTACTAAAGAATGGCACATCATATATTACGTGATTATTGATTTTACATTAGATACAGATGAATAAGCAACTTTAACATGCTCATTCATCTAAATACGAATATGATTATACTTCAAAGTAACAATTTAATCTTACATAAAATGAATCAATAGTTGTATATTCGTATATCAAAAAATACGACATCTATTTTATATATAATGTGGGAATAGAAAATTAGAGATTATTTTGATGCTCCATAATTCCCTACATTGTAAGAATATAAATTATTTAATTTTAGTGAATATTTTTTATAATAACTACCTACCAATATTATTAAATATATTAATCTTTATTTTTTTTAGAACAAATTCAGAAAAATGTTATATTGTTTTTTGTGAATTTAAACATAGTTAAAGTGAGTTGAATATCATTATATTAAATTGATATATTTATTTAGTAATTCTTACCATGTATATGTATTGCTGTTATTTGAAAATAATATGTTGTCATAATGAGTTCATATAAAAATTAATCAAAAGATATATATTACAAATATTATCTGGTAAGAGTCTATGGGGTTCCACTCTAGAACCAATTGGTGATAGAGGGAGTAACCCCGGATCTTATATATTGACCCGTGAGGACATCAACTTCTTATGTGGTGTGCATCTCAACACTCCCCCTCACGTGTAACCCAATCATCGCCGGAATTTTCCTCGCCGATATTAATTACGGGAACAACAGCGGCGGGGTCACACGTGCCTCAATAACTCGGGTTTGGCTTATGATACCATGTTAAGAGTCTATGAGGTTCCACTCTAAAACCAATTGGCAATAGGGCGAGTAGCCCAAGATCTTATATATTGATCCAAAAGTACATCGATATCCGATGTAGGTATGCATCTTAACACGATCAATCAATTCGCATGTGTCTTAACACGATCAATCAATTCGCATAGGCTAGATTGTGTTCAAAAATCTAATATTATATTACGTGTGAAATGATCTTAAAACGAAACTAAAATCAGAGGTATAGTGGAGGAGAATTGAATACACTATGCCACGAGAATCTAGCTCTTTGGTGTGTGAAGTATATTCCAAAGAGTAACCCAATAAAAATGATGCCATTTGCCCCTCTTCAACCATTAAATACTTTATTTGATAAGTCAGAGGGCAAATGAAAGACTATAGTATAAATATATACCAATAGGTACAAACAAGTTGTATATATATAAATTGTGTAGAAAAAAAAAGAAAAAAAAATAGTGATAGTTGAGTATTTGAATAAGAACATGACATGTGCTCATGGCACTTGAAACAAAGCCATCAACTTCACCCTATTTTATCTCATCTGTTGTTGGACATTAAAGTAAACGCACAAGAGGGAGGCAACCTATCTCCATCAGTCAAATAAACAATCAATTGCTATACTTATTCCAAAGAGGAAAAAGAAAATAATTCCCATAATAAATATTATCATTACATGTTGAACTTAGCAATAACCAGAGGCCCAACCAACAGAATAAAGCTTTCAAGAATCAATTAGCCACTATCTTTGGCTATCATAATCGTGCATACTTATGATAACTAATCTTCTTGTTTAAGTATATAAGATTTTCCATTTGTATAAAGTCAAAGGTTTTATTTATCGAGTCTTGGGTGATTAAGTTGGTGGATTAGGTGATCTTGTTGTGATCCCAAAGTTATGAATTCGATTGTCCATACACGCGTGTTAATTCCAAAATAATTTTCCTACTTTTATAATGGTAGCGTTGTGTTCTATCCGACAGTCTGGACTTTTCTAGGTGTTAAATGACCATTTTGCCTCAAAATGAACTTCTTCACTTATACACACGAGAATAGTGAATTTCAAGGGTGAAATTACTATTTTGTCCCTCCCCTATTTAGAAGTGTGTAGTTGAAGAGTTAAGTGGGGATAAAATTGTCATTTCACTCCCCCAACCATCATTGTTCCGGTGTACGTATAATGTTGCCCTCTACTATACTTTCAAATTAGAGGACATAATAGTCATTTAATTCCTAAAGAAAGTACTATTCTGATATATGTATAACAGTTGAGCCGATCCTCCTATCCTAATTAAGCAGAAACCTCTTTAATTAGAACAAGAGATAATTTGTACTATATAATAAAGTACAAGTGGTGTATGTTTTTTGTGTAACAAAAGTGGTTGAATAAAAAACAAAGAGAAGAAGAAAGGTTCAATTATGGCATATCAATATTGGTCCTTGTTTGTATAATATATCTCTCCACCACCACCACCACGTAAAGAACACGCATTTAGCTAATTGGATGATCACACCCAGAAAATTCTTGACTAAATTAATCAAAATTATTCATAGTCATATCTAGAGAAAGTCCACTACCAAGCCATGAAGCTACCCATCTCACAAAGTAAACGCTTTTTCATAATTCTCACCTTAACTTTATATATGGTTCCAGGTCAACATCACCCATTCTTCATTTTTCTCTTTAATGGTGATCATACCAAACCTTTCCAATATTATTTTCGAGCACTAGAACTAAAAAACCCCTTCTTACACAAGCTTTTAATAATATGGTCGCGATCTGTTTTCTCCCCATCTCCTATGGCCTCAATGGGGACTAAACAGAGAGAAACAAGCATTTGTTTGTGTTTGTGTTGAAGTGGGAAACCCACATGATTGATTGGTGCATCATTAGCATCTCCAACTGTCTACTTCTTTTCTCAGTTGTAATTATGATCATAGATTAAAATAAAGACACCTACCAACAATCTTGTGTCACACATCGTCCTCATCGTATTCTGTATAGAGGAGCCATGCTCTTGCTTTCTCCTCCTCCACACTCATCGCCTTCTTTTTCATCATTCAGATTCCATGTTATAAGTCCTATCAACCCTTTTGCCAGTTTCTTGTTTTGGTTGGATTGGTTGTTGGTATTGTCTTTTGTTGTTCTTTCTTGCTTCCCGGCTTCCACTTATGCTTCCTGCGATAGCAACGATCAAGAATCGTTGCTGTCGTTTTGGAACGGGATTTCGAGTCAGCAGCCTTTGAATTGGTCGGCTGCAGTTGATTGCTGTGTCTGGGAAGGGATTGGTTGTGATGTTGATGATCGCGTGAATCGGCTATGGCTGCCTTCAAGAGGCCTCAAGGGACGTGTTTCTCAAAGTATTGCGAATCTCAGCCGTCTTGCTGAGCTCAGTCTTGCGATTAATATGTTATCGGGGCCTCTACCGGGTGCATTATTCGAGTCTTTGAATAGCCTGCAGAGTATTGATTTAAGCAATAACCGGCTTTTTGGTAATATTTCGAGTCTGGGATTTCTGCCAACAACAGTTCGGGCAGTGAATTTATCAGGCAATCACTTCACTGGGACCATACAATCTTCGTTTTTCGAGCAAGCTTCGAGTTTGGTGAGTTTTAGTGTAAGCAACAATAGCTTCTCTGGTGAACTTCCTGGCAATATTTGCCAGGGGTCACCCTTTGTCACTGAACTTGATTTCACTTTCAATGACTTCTCTGGTCCGATTCCCGAGGCTTTTCGGGCGTGTTCTAGTCTAAAAGTACTACGAGCAGGCTTCAATAACCTCTCGGGAATTATTCCCAATGGTATATACAGCTTATCATCTCTGCAAGAACTGTCTATGCCTGCTAATAAACTTGTGGGAACAATTGATGAAAGTATTGCTAATCTCACTAATATCAGAAGTCTTAGTCTGTATGGTAATGATCTTACCGGTGGTATCCCCCCGAATATTGGTGCTCTTTCTCAATTGGAAGAGTTGCTTCTTCACATAAACCAATTGAGTGGGACTCTGCCCCCGTCTTTGGTGAACTGTACCCGCCTTAAGACGTTGAATTTAAGAGTCAACTATCTTGAAGGCGAGCTTTCTGCGTTCAACTTTTCCAAATTGATCCAAATTGGTACGATTGATCTGGGGAATAACTTGTTTCGTGGTGAGTTGCCGCGAAGCCTCTACTCTTGCAAGACATTGACAGCAATCCGCCTAGCAGCCAACAAGCTTGTGGGAGAGATATCACCTGAGATAACAGCATTACAATCGCTGTCATTTCTCTCCGTTTCAAACAATAGCTTGACCAACATCTCGAGTGCAATGAGGATCCTTCAGGGCTGCAAGAATATCAGTACCATCATGATATCGAAGAATTTCTTTGATGAGCAACTCCCAGCTGATGATACCTTTATCAATGATGATGCACTGCAGAACCTACAGGTTCTGGGATTAGGCGGTTGCAGGTTCACTGGTCAAATTCCATTGTGGGTGGCAAAGCTTCAGAAGCTAGAGGCTATGGACATATCCTTTAATAAATTGAAAGGCACCATTCCCAGCTTTTTGGGGAGTCTCCCCGATCTATTTTACTTAGATTTATCTCACAATGCTTTTGAGGGAAACTTCCCGGTGACACTTATCAATATGAGAAGACTATCATCGCAGGAGGGGGGTGATCAAGTGGATGGAAGTTATTTGGAGTTGCCTGTTTTTGTTCAGCCCGACAACGCCTCCAGCTTGCAGTACAACCAACTCTCCAACCTGCCCCCAGCTATATATCTGAACAACAACAACCTCAGTGGAAACATACCCAAAGAGGTCGGCCAGTTGAAGTTCGTTAAACAATTGGATTTCAGTAATAATCTTTTCAATGGTAGCATTCCTGACACAATAGCTAACCTGACTAATTTGGAAAGACTTGATCTCTCTGGGAACAATCTTACCGGTCAAATTCCGTCCTCACTCAAAACTCTTCATTTCCTTTCATTTTTCAGTGTGGCAAACAATAACCTGCAAGGGCCTATTCCAGTAGGAGGTCAATTTGATACATTCCCTAATACTAGTTTTATCGGTAACCCAGGCTTGTGTGGCCAAGTCATACAGCGGCTTTGTGATAATGAATCCACAACTACCCAGATCCCAGCATCTAAAAAAAGCCCAAGGAAGAGGATCATACTCGGTCTTGCCCTCGGGATATGTTTTGGTATTGCTTTCACCCTGATGGTTCTTGCATTCTGGACGTTCACCAAAAGGCGGATAATTCCCAAGGGAGATCCAGAAAAACCCGATATGGATGTATCATCGTACAACTCTAGTTCTGGATTGGCTGAGGTCGAGAAGGACGCCAGTTTCTTGAAGCTGTTTCCCAACAATAAAAGCGAAATAAAGGAACTGACCATAGCTGAGATCTTGAAAGCGACGAACAATTTCAACCAAGCGAATATAATTGGTTGTGGAGGGTTTGGTTTGGTTTTCAAAGCGATTCTTGAAAATGGTACTAAGCTGGCCGTTAAGAAGCTTTCAGGGGACATGGGTCTAATGGAAAGGGAATTCAAGGCAGAGGTTGAAATTCTCTCTACTGCCCAGCACAAAAATCTGGTTTCACTGCAAGGTTACTGCGTGCATGATGGTAGTAGATTATTGATATACTCCTTCATGGAGAATGGAAGTCTCGACTACTGGCTGCACGAGAAGGCAGATGGAGCCTCGCAACTAGATTGGCCAACTCGATTAAAGATTGCTCAGGGGGCAAGTTATGGACTGGCTTATATGCATCAAGTCTGTGAACCACATATCGTGCATCGAGATATTAAGTCTAGCAATATCCTCTTAGATGATAAGTTTGAAGCACATGTCGCAGATTTTGGACTGTCTAGAATGATACTTCCCTATCATACTCATGTCACAACTGAACTAGTTGGTACCTTAGGTTACATACCTCCAGAGTACGGTCAAGCATGGGTAGCCACTTTGAGAGGGGACGTCTACAGCTTTGGCGTAGTCTTGCTAGAATTGCTTACTGGAAAGAGACCCGTGGATATCACCAGACCGAGAGTGACAAGGGAGTTAGTCGTGTGGGTGCAGCAGATGAAAAACGAAGGAAAGCAAGTGGAAACATTTGATCCCCTCCTGAGGGGCAAAGGCCATGAGGATGAGATGTTGCAGGTGTTCGATGTGGCATGTGTTTGCGTAAGTCATAACCCGTTCAAGAGGCCATCAATTGCAGACGTCGTCGATTGGCTAAATGGTGTAGGCTGCAAACGACAGGCCGAGAAACGTGACCAAGAAAATGACTAGATTAAGAATTCCCAAACCTTTAATTTTTTTTTTTTCTTGTTTTTGTTCAAATATATGTACAGGAGTATTGAAGTTAACTCCCACACTCCAGGTTTTGGCCAAATAAAAATGCACTAACTGTATATTTTATATCACAGAACATAAATTTTGTATTACATGTGTGTAGAAATTGTCTGTATAGAATGAGTGAGTTGTATGATTTTGTCTTGTGAATATACAAACATCTCTCAACTTTGTGTGAGCTTATTCTACATAAATTTCAATCTCACTTTCCTGCTAAGTCATGACTCATGTCTGCGTTTCACATTTCAGAAGAACCAATGCAAATAACCAATTCACGACTATCTTCAACATGTCCCACCGTCTTTAAAAAGCTCCCGCATAAGCAGGATAGGCGAGATCAAATTGTATACAGTCTCACCGTGTGAAAACAGAAGACATAAATTTCGTATGTGATTTTTGTATAATTTTGTACATTATAATTTCGTATAATGGCAGTGAACTATGAGAGAATGACTAAAATATCCTTACCAAAATGTTAAAAATTTCAAAAAATCAAGAGTTGTACCAAAAAAACGTTTGAGTGACCAAAAGTATACATAATACCTAACATGAGTGATCGAAAGTATACAAAGTCATACTAGGGTGATCGACTAGTGTTTTTTAACAAACGTGAGTGATCGATGAAGCCATTTGCTCTATTTTCTTTTATAATTTAAGTTAACGAAGGATCACCCTAAATTTCAGTCCTCGATCCCCTGAATATGGATCAATGAAGTCCAAAGGTTTGGGAGTGGAGTTCTAATCTGACACAAAGTAACATAGGAATATTCAATCAGAAGACAGTCATTATGGTTGGTTGCTTCTTTCCAATACTAATTGTACTTGAAATTTCCTTGGAACTCAAATGATCATTAACTGAAGAACTGATAGGTCACCATTCTAGTAGTATATAGGCATAGACCTTGAGATCGAACACTCCCATCAAATCATTCATTTGCATAAAAGTCCTGTTTCTTGTTTTGCATCATCGAGATCGAACACTCCCATCAAACCATGGCTCAAACTCCAACAGAGGTAGCAATGAAGCTTTTGGTCGATGGCAATAGCAAAAAAGTCCTGTTTGCTGAAGTTGGAAAAGACTGTGTCGATTTCTTGTTTTGCATCCTTTCACTGCCATTAGCCACTGTTATATCTCTTCTCACCAAGAACGGCATGGTTGGCTCCATAGCCAACCTCTATGATAGCGTAGAAAATCTCGATGAAACATATCTTCAGAGAAATCAATCCAAAGACCTGCTTTTGAACCCGAAACTTCCTGTTTCTTCGGGTTCAATTCGTCTGTTGTCTTTGCCTAATGCCCCAAATGTTCAAAAAACTTTCTATCGGTGTAATAGTAATAGTAGTCAATGTCGTTATGGGGGCTGTAACTCCTGTAATAGTGTATCTGATGGTCCGGGAGCAATTTGCAAACGTTGCAATGTTGAAATGAAATCAATCATGGCATATGTCTCCCCCCCGGAGATAAAAACACTAGGTGAAAGTGAAGGAGGAGGTGTAGTAAAAGGGGTGGTCACATACATGGTGATGGACAATCTTGAGGTGAAGCCAATGTCCACAATTTCAAGCATCACTATTTTGAATCACTTCAATATCAAAAAAGTTGGTGCCCTTTACGAAAAGTCTGTTACTCTCACTATGGATAAGGTGCAGTCTCTCTATCTTATGTTTCGTGACATTTTATCGTATGTTATGTTAAGATCGTGACACGAATAGACTGTCTGGACTCGATTCGGTAATTTTTATTTTTAATGACTGTGCTGGTTTTTGTATTTGACAGTTTGTGTTTTTTCGTTAACAGGCATTGAAGCTTCTCATGGTGTCTTTAAAGTCCGACACTGTTCTCACGGAAGTCTTTCTTCCATGATGGCATTGAAGCTCAATCATCACTGTGTTCAAATGTGGTTATGTTATGTTATACTATCATTTAGTTAATCATTTTGTTCAAGTATTGTTATCATGGAAGTTGGTTTTAAGTCTTTCGCTATTTTAGGTATTGAAATTATGACTTAGCTTTTGATGTGTTTGGGACTTTGTGTTATGTTCTTCCCTTCAGCTTTTGACCTTTGCAGTCTTTTATTTCCAACTATCTTCGCTTTGCCGATCAACTATATTACTCCAAAAGGTTTCGGAATGTCTGCAGTTCAGATTTCAGAAAAAACCAATGCAAATAACCTCAAATGGCTTCCCAACTTCAATTCAAACGGACGTTACGGTCATCTAACCAATTCACGAATCACGACTATCTTCAACATGTCCTCTTGTCTTTCCGCCTAAGCATGATAGGGGCGATCAAATTGTATACAGTCTCACCCGTGCGAAAAGAGGAGGGACTGTTTCCCAGCAGATTCACAACTATTCTACTGAAAATTGATAAAACAGATGAAAAAAAAATACATAATTGCTTGACCCTTCCAATTAAAATCGTGGACTAATGGCATCTCTTAGAGTAGAGAACCAAAAGTGCAAATAAAAATTTCATACAATAATAATTCATTAAATCAAATTGAGGCGCAATGAAAGTAAATTATGTAAACGTATTTTTCGTATCAATTCACCTCTGACAAACTAAATAATTCCCAAATAATATTTCATCATGTACGTGGCCCATAAATCGTCCAATTAACCAAAAAATGAAGCTTCCATCAAATGCAACTCCTCTTACGTGCCCAAAAAACCTAGTGGTCATATCACCACTTAGGTAAAAAAAAAAAAAGAGTTACTGCATATGATGAACTTTTCATCTCATGAAACCCCAAATCTCTAGGAATTTAATATAAGGAGAGGGGAAAAAATCTGTGGATTGAAGATTTTTATGGAGCATGAAGCATCAACTATTTTTTTGATCTACCTAACTAACTATTTTCATAAATTACTCGTCTCTTCCTTTGTAATGAGCCTCGTGTGACATGTTCGATCAACAAAATATTGGTAGTAGGGTAGGAGCTGAGGAATCGAACTCATGACCTTACGGTCAAAAGATCACTTAGCTTACTCCGACAACTTGACCAGCCTTGCGGGCGATTACTCATCTCCTTGAATGTACCAGCATAGAAGCATTGTAGCACATCGACCTACGATATAGATTCTGCCTCGTTGCTCTCGAACTAAAGAAGCACATTTTCTTGTAAATCCATTGCCTTTTCTCTTTGATGATATAGAGAAGCCTCCATTTTTGTTGCATTGTTGCTTCACTTTTCCCATTCTTGATCTATAATAATGTAGGAAGAAAGAACAAAAAAGAGATGAATTATGGGAAAAGTTGTTGATTTGGAGGACACTGAGACAGATAGGAAGGAGGAGAAGAGTAGTATTTATAGTGAACATCAAAAGTTGACTAGTTTTGGAAGTAACCATGAAAATTCTGCAACAAAATGAACATGCTCACCTTTGGAAGTGGAGATATATTTTTAAATATACATGGGAAACGGGAATATGCATACTTTTCGAAGAACTAGTAATGTATGACATATTTTTCGGTTTGGTTCGGTTTTAGACAAAAAAAAAAAAGAACCAAACCCACTTTGTCGGTTTTATGGCATACGGAATCGAAATTGGTTCGGTTCAAAAAACCCACTTTATCGGTTTTATGGCATACGGAATCGAAATTGGTTCGGTTCAGATCGGTTTCCGGTCAGTTTCGGGCCGGTTCTTGGGCCTCATGTTTTGGAGATAAATTTGGGCCCAGTTTTGACCTTGAAATTTTGGCTCTATTCGTCCCTAGCTAATTAATTTCATTTTGCACCCTCTATTATCGCCAAAATTTCAAATTGCACCCTAATACTATCCTAAGCCTCAAAGTGCACCCTATACTACGGATTGTCTCATTTTGCACCATAAATCTAAATGTGATTAGTATTGTTATATTAACTCTGTTTTATATATTTCTTTGATCTGCCACTGTCAGGTGTATGGTCTTTCAGTTCTTGCAGATTGGAACCATGCAGTACCAGACACGAGATAAATCTAGCTGCAAAAGTCTTCACCTGGTTGTTCTTATCCGATAGGGCGGAAAGCTCAAACTATGGAAATGGCAGGCAACCACGTAGTTGAGGCATGGCTTTTTTCTTGCTTCGTGCAGCGCTTATTGAAACACTAGCTAGAAGATAAAAGAAAAAGCTGCTCTACTTAACTGACTTATGATTAAGTTCCAAAAATATATTTACTCTATATAAGTTTAACGAGCTCCTTTTAAAACTTATTTCGAAATTCGTGTATACATTCGTCACACGGTATAACATTCAAATATATATATATATCCATATATTATTAGCTTAAAATATATTTACTTATCTATTATTATATCATATTAATAATTGACAATGTTAAATCTTCTCACCAATTATCATTTACTAAGCTTAATTTTTCAACACAAAATTAGTTATCGGTTCGGTTTGGTTCGGTTTTAATCGGTTTTTCCATAAGCTGAACATCATTGGTTCCGATCGGTTCCAAAAAAATTGGTTATTTTCAGTTTAGTTCCGGTTCGGCTCGGTTTCGGTTTTCGTCCACACCCTTAAGATCGATAGATAAATAGATAACATTCACACTTCGGTCCGTTTTAATTGACGACTTAACGCTTTTGCTTCCCCCGACACATTTTAACCATACTACACTTTTAATAAATTTTGTATAAATATATAAATTTAAGAAACTAATGATGCCAACTTTATTTTTTTTATAAGAAACAAAAACTTGCACCATGCCAAGAATTTATTTCGAAAATAAAAATGTCAATTAAAATAAACTGAATGAATTTGTGATGTAAACATGGCTCCTATAAGGTATAAATTTGAGCATTAGAATTTTAGGGAGCCTAGTGAATCGAAATGAAGTGGAAAATTGTTAATGTTGCGTGTAACAGAGTGAAAATGTAGGCTAGAGAGAGTCCGGATTCGGTGCATCAATAATTCGGTGCACCCGGTGCATCAGGTACCCATTTAAATGTTTTATGTGGGTACTGTACCCACTTGAAACTTCATCATTGGTACTTGTACCCAAATTGTACTATAACAATGGTACAATACCACATATTTATTTTGGATTGATAAATATGTGGGTATTGTACCATTGTTATATTACAATTTGGGTACAAGTACCAATGATGAAGTTTCAAGTGGGTACAGTACCCACGTGAAACCTTTAAATGGGTACCTGATGCACCGGGTGCACCGAAGTATTGATGCACCCAATCTTTTCAAGTGGCAAAGCTTGCATGAAATGTGGGGTTTGCTTAATACAAACAAGGGAAAGGAACTGTATAATGCATTTGGTGTCGACCAATTTTCTTGGATCGAATTTCCCATTATGTGCATTAGACTATTTTATAAAGGGCATTCGAGAAATTATATGAGCCTAAATTAAGA